>JAQQPU010002225.1:0-10341 GCA_029168905.1 Artemia sp. Kazakhstan ARC1039 | reverse complement strand
CAAATTAATTAATTATCGAGTTAGAAAGATGGAAAAAAAGAAGAGCTTACGGGCCAGAATCTCAGCTGCAATTGACGGTGACTGACACTTAAACAAATAACCAACATAAGTTTCACAGTTTACTTCCCGACAGATGAATCCAAAGTGCTCTGGAGATTTGATGCCTTGCGAAACAAAGGTTAAATCTTTGATTGGTTTTGTTAAAAGCCTCGACTTTTGATCTGGACTTATTAATCGTAATTCATAACGACCAATTTCAAACAGCATTGTACGATTCTGTTCATGCTACAATTAGAAAAAAAAAATATCAATAGCAATTGCCAAATTATAAGGAACATTGTATTTTCTATGTAAACAAAAGAAAGTGAGAAATAATGTTGCCCAAATAAAATCTAATGGTCAATTTTAGAAAAATAAGAAAAAACAAAACAAACAAATGTTAGAATTACATTATATAAAGAGAAGAATCTCTAAATCATTTCATCGTTACCTCAGCGTCTTTATGAGTCGACATACTTCAGCATTAGTCTGAATTTAAAATGCTACTAACAGTTCTGAAAATTCCTAACCATCGTAACTTTTCTTTTAAGTTAATCTTAGTTCTAAGTCTTATCTTCATGTCCTTCCATATCTCTTTTAACTGCTTAAAAATACTTTGAACCATTCGCCCTCCTTACTGGTAGTGCCACCCAGGTAAGGAAATATATTCGCTTAGTCAATTTTACGATTACCTGAAATCCCTTTTAGCCCGTTTATCCTAATCGAACTAATTTTTAGTCTCCTCAGCAAAAATTTCCAAAACTATTCTCGCAACATGGACTGTGCTAAAATTATTCCAACAGCACTTTTACCTCGGACTCACAAATAATCAACATAAAAATCTAAGAGAAAAATACTTTATCATCTAATACCATGTTCCCCACAACACTCTTTGTGCTGCTTTAGAGAAGATACGCTTTAAAAATTGGCTTAAAACGAAACATTGCTTTGCTCCTGCCTACAAGCCGACCCAGCTGATAGCCCTAAAACTCATTTACCTTCGTGTTTAACATTAATTATTATACCAAAAAGAATGGGAAACTGGTAAGAGAGCCAGAAAGGAGACAACAAATTGTCTCTAAGGAAAAATAACCAGCACCATAACATCCTTTTGATGGCTTCTTTTCATCAAAAATCATATTCATATTGTTCAATGCTTTATTCTAACTTTATATTTTCCATATTTCAGAAAATAATTAAGATTAAGACAGTCTGTCCTTTAAAGCTTTTTCTAACTTATTTTTGGTAAAAGCGTAATTTTTTGTTGTAAATTTTTTGTTTTTACAAAGTTAAAAATTTCCTTAAAATCCCCAACCCGTCTCTCCTTAACAGGCTACTTAATTTATTTCTAATCAAGACTTAAATCCCATATTTAATTGGAAAAATTCCAAATTGTTCCCCTCTCAACTCTCCCTCAGCTTCTTAACACGCCAAAATTTTTCCTGTTAGGCCATGTAGCATCATCTTCCAAATCTTAATAAATATCTTCCATAACCTCCTCTTCACATCTTCAAATTTTTAATTACGTGTTTCTCCAATTCCCTTACTTTTCTCTTGTCTTCATGTGATTTAGAGCTCAAAAGGTTTCAAACCGTTCATGACAGTGAACAGTAACTAAAGAGCAACCATTGCTAACAGTGGCCAAAACACTAGAAAAGGTATATTTGATAACAATACATACATCCAAAGATTTGCTTCTTATAACGATACCAAATATTTAAAAATTCATCATATATAATGTCACGCATGCAACATTATTAACATAAGATAGTTTACAAAGTAGGAAAGGGGGGAAACATTCCGCCAAAGGGGATGCTAACTCGATCAATATGTCGCAATACCTAGGAGGATAATTTTAAAACCCTTATCTACAGAATCTGAAATTTGTATTTTTTTTAAGGCGGATAGTGAAGGAAGCATGCTTATTTTTTTTAATTTTTCTCCTCAACTGGGGGTATAAAATCGAACAATTCCGTTAAATATCCAGACAGCCATTCGAACATAGATTAAGAGTCCTAGTGCTCTTTCCTAGCAACAAAAGAGATTACCCAGTAAAATGCCAAGCTTGCAAATTGTACCGCATCTTGACCATTTTTTTTCCAAAATGTGGCCAAATTGTAATCAAGTGAAAACCTAGGGACGGTTGATCAATTCAGTACTATCAAAAACCAATTTCTGCAGCTTCCCAGTTTCAGAGACCACACCTCTGCGTGGTATGCAAACTAGACCCAAACGTTTCAGTTATTTAATTTCAACAGTTCTGATGCAACCCGAGGGAAAAACATAGCGTTTATTTAGTTATTGTCAGTTTGAAGAAAGCTTTTGAATTTATTGATCATTCTGAACTCGAGAAAATATAAGTTTTCAATTTCAATATCAGCTTTTTGTTAGCAAATATCATTGCATCCTTTATTTTTAAGCAAATCCAAATAATCAAATATAAAAGCCCTTATTCCAGAGCACAAGCAATGTGCTGTGGAATTTCACAAGTGACCTAATCTTTACATTCATCTTTACAGTTTTAACGGCTACAGTCACCTTTACAGTCTTTACAGATGCGACAAAAACATCTTGGTACCTTTATATCTCTCTCAGATACAAATTTATGATGATTTGACGACACTGAAAATACGCAAAAGAAAACGTTTATGATAAGTGAAACTGCAATAGATGCAGGAAAACATAATATGTCCCTTACCAAGTAAATAAGACATTATGACCATTAGTTTTCTACACTTAAAGGTTATTTTATTGTTTATTTGCTCAAAGTACCAAAGCCATCAAAACGAAAACACCTTTTGTCCCATGATTCCATCTTCAGTCTATTCATTCCTGAAAACCAGGATTTTCAAAGATTTTTTTTTTGTTTCTTATAAAACTGCTAACAAATTCCTAATTGTATCAAGTCTCTCCTTCATTGCTACACTGAATCGTAAAGATAAACAAGCCAAAACTTTTACTATTTGCACAAAAAGCCGAACCGAACGACTGTATCGCCCAAATATAGCCAATCATTCAACTATCAATCGGCTGGTACCGCCGTTTGCCCAGAGTCTAGTTAGCCTATCTGTTATGCTCGATGAAAGGCACTAATAAGTGAGTGCCGGATACTTATCACACTCGGTATCCGACAAAGTAACTTACTCCATGTTTAGCATCGACTGAAGAAGTGGACGAGAGTCTTGGTCGTGCAAGATCTTTGCTGAATGACCCGGAATGTGAACGCAACCGCAGGTCTCTAAATCCATTGACGCTGGAACAAAACAATATAACATTTGATAAAGAGAAGTAAGAATAAAAATTGCTTGCAAAACTTGACTAGATACGAACATTAAACTGAGATAAACTTTTAATATTAGAGGAGCGTTCTCACAACCACAACAATTGTGCCAAGTTGACGCTTTATTGAAAGAATGTTGATCTAAATTTGTACATCAGCAATAGTTCACGAGAGCAAGATTGTTCTGTTATTGCTGAAGAAACCGACAAAATTTTCAAACTGCATTACACATCTCTTTGTTATCATCTAAAAGACGCAACTCCTTCCTCCACTTCACATTTTGTTTCTATACATTAATTAAATAAAAAAAAAAGTTTTTTTTTACTGAAAGTAAGGAGCGGCATAAAAACTTAAAACGAACAGAAATTATTCCGTATATGAAAGGGGCTGTCCCCTCCTCAACGCCTCGCTCTTTACGCTAAAGTTTGACTCTGTCTCACAACTTTATATTTTAAAACAATAAAAACTTTAGCGTAAAGAGCGAGGCGCTGAGGAGGGGACAACCCCTTTCATATACGGAATAATTTCTGTTCGTTTCAAGTTTTAATGTCAACACTTACTTTCAGTTAAAAAAACTTGTTTGTTTATTTAATTTCTGAAATTTTTTGTATTAATGCAGCTTTGATTTTGGCTCACCGTACATGAATAATTAAAACAAAATTCGCATATTAATTTTCCTTTTTTTGGCTAAATGGCTTTCTCGAAATTTTGCTCTGACGTAACTTACGAATTAACTTACGTAACGAATTTCTATATTCGTATGTTTTTATTACGTATATAGGGAGTTCGCCCCCTAGTCAATACCTCGTTCTTTACGCCAAAGTTCGAATTTTGTTCGAATCACAATCCCCTGAATCACAAAAGCCGGTTAATTAGAATAGATAGCTCTTTCGAAAGTACTAAAACAAAACTTTAGCGTAAAGAGTGAGGTATTGACTAGGGGGCGAACCCCCTCATATACGTAATAATTTCTGTTCGTTTTAAGTTTTAATGTTGCTCCTTACTTTCAGTTGAAAAAAACTAGTTTTTTTTTTATTTAATTTCTGATCATTTTTAAATAATGCTGGAAAATCTGGCGCCCCCTTCATGGAAATGTCCCTTCCCCCAAGGAAACATCCTCCATAGACAGATTCTCCCCCGTAACCCCTACTCCGACCCCCCCCACCCAGAAAAAAAAACCTACTGAAAACGCCTGTATACCTCCCAATAACCAATACTATATGTGAACAATGGGCAACGTTTATAGCTTACAGCCCTTCCCCTGGGAACTGTGGGGGATTAAGTCATCCTCAAAGACATATTAATCAGATTTTCGACTATGTTGAACAAAATGGCTATTTCAAAATTTTGATTGGGCGACTTCGGGAATAAAATAAGCGTGGGAGGGGGCCCAGTTACCCTCCAATTTTTTTGGTCACTTAAAAAGGCACTAGAACTTTTTAATTTCCGTTCGAATGAGCCCTCTCACGATATTCTAGGACTACTGGATCGATACGATCACCCCTGGGAAAAAAAAAACAAAAAACAAATAAACACGCATCCATGATCTTTCTTCTGGCAAAAAATACAAAATTCCACATTTTTGCAGATAGGAGCTTGAAACATCTATAGTAGGATTCTCTGGTACGCTGAATCTGATGGTATGTTTTTCATTAAAGTTCCATTACTTTTAGGGGTTGTTTCCCCCTTTTTTCGAAAATAAGGCAAATTTTCTCAGGCATGTAACTTTTGATGGGTAAGACTAAACTTGATGAAACTTATATATTTGAAATAAGCGTAAAAATCTGATTCTTTTGATGCATCTATTGGTATCAAAATTCTGTTTTAGAGTTTCGGTTACTATTGAGCCGGGTCGCTCCTTACTTACAGTTCGTTACCACGAACTGTTTGATAAACAGCATTGCAACCAGGCCAAGATTTACGCATGGGCCCACTAGGCCCGGGCCTAGGGGCACAAAAAACCGGGGGAGGGGCACAAAAAAATACTGAGCGATTTTTTTTCCTTGACAAACCTGGACTGATGTGATTTACCGGCAAAGTGCCAAATGCACTTTGCTGCTGCGCTGTCTATTCACAGAAAAGTGATTTTAAAACAACACAAGAATTCCGAAGCCGCTTATAAACTGTCAGATGTCTCCCAAGAATGGCAGCTGAGAGCTCGATATCACCTCTCTCTTGCATTACTTTTGGCTTCTCACTCATCAGCTGCCAGAGCTGTTCAGGGCTTCCACTATCCCCAAATGTTCGGAGATTTCCCCGTAAATCTGTGTCTCCCCGAAAAAAATTACTTGGGTCTAGTGGGTCTAGGGATACCGAAGATTTAAATCCGGCCCTGATTGCAACTGCCTGTTCTCTTCTATTAAACGAAAAAAGTTTTTTTTTTTTTTTTTTTTTTTTTTTAAATGGAAGTGAAGAGTGACTATAACTTAGAACAAGATGAAATTATCCTATATGCGAGAAGGAGTGGCCCTCCTCTTCCTACCCTCACTCTTTACCATTAAGTTTTTTAAGTGCTTTACAGAAAATGATTTTGAGTGCAACAAATACAGATAGCTGATAATTGCAGGCGGTTTGTTCACCAACACCTTTGAGCTGAAAAATCTATTGCTTTAGAAAACACACATTAAAATAGCTATGAAAAATGTCTGAAATCGTAAATTTACTATGGCATGATCTCTTTCACTACTTAAAAAGGGAATTGTAATTCCCACTCCTCATTCAAATAAGCTCTCTCCTAATATTCTAGGTTTACTTGCAAGATCACCCCTGAAAAAAAAAAAAAAAAAAAAAAAAAAAAAAAAAAAAAAAAAAAAAAAACGAATAAACAAGCATCTGTAACTATCCTTCTCGGGAAAAATACAGAAGTTCATATTTTTGCAAATAGGGGCTTGCAACCTCTGCTAAATGGTTTTCTGATATGTTCAACTTGATAGTATAATTTTCATCAAGGTCCTTTCTATCTTAAAATTTGGAATTGCCAGAAAACGAAGTTAGTTTCTACATATATATTCTTACAAAAGTTTCTTTTTTAGACTTTCGGTTACTATTAGCACGGACCAATCTTTACTTGCCGTTCGTTGCTATGAACTGTTTGACAATTTTTCGAATCATAAACCTCATCTTCCCACGTTTGTAATTTCAAAATACCTCTCTTTATCTGAATAACAAATTCGACATATGTGGTACGGTCTCTTTTGTTCTGAAACAAGACACTGAAATTTTCCATTTTGGTTCGAAGATACTTTCTCCCATTGCACTGATATCACTGGTTCGATACAACGACGATTGGTAAAAAAAACAAGAATAACACACATTTTTGACCTGTCATTCAGGGGAAATACAAAATTCTACGTTCCTGCAGCTAGACTTAGAGCTTGCGACGAAGGGTTTTCAGACATGTCAAATTTGATGGTGTAATTTTCATGAAAATCACACAATTTGTTGGGCCCTATTTAACTTTTTCCTAAAACTATGTGAATTTTCTTTTGCTATAAACTTTTCAAGGATGGCTATAGTCAAAGAGAGAATTTCCTATGGTCTTTCAGGCTGATTTTTAGGAAGAGAACAAAGAGCTAAGAGACTGGTGCAAATAAAAAGTTAAGGTGAGTATCTTAACTAATAACCAAACATGACTGGAGCCACTGATGTGAGCTCCAGACCGTCTGGTATTACAGATAATGGATTGGCAGATGAGGCAACTAAGGTTGGGTTACAACTGACACGCTATGGATCGTGACATTTAATTCCAGTCTTTTAAAGCTGCTGGAAAGCACCAATAAGGAGATGGACTTATGAAAGCGCAGAGTGAAACGCTGACTAATATCTTAACAGGTCTGAAATACGAATAATTACTAAAGTCATTATAAGCACTGAAAATTTTAGGAATCGCCTCATCCGAATAGGAAGAGATGATTCCCCAGTTTGCCAAAAATGAGAGATGGCTGTGTAAAAAATAAGGTATCTATTAGAAAATGTCTCAGCACTTCCTTGCGAACAAGACAACTTAATCTCACTGCCTCTTAATTTGAAGTGGAAAACTTAGGGGTAAAGAAAAAAGAAAGATATACAAGGTACCTTGGTCCCCATGCAGAATAAGCCCCGCGTGATTATAGTATCGCAGAAATAGTTTTCCTCCTATAGCTATGGCTTCAACTATGTCAAAACTGCTTGACATGTTACTATTTTAGATATGAGGATTTTAAATTGCCAAAGTTTAGTCAGACTCAGCCAGATTCTCGCGGTTCTCTGCATCAGCAACTGGTTTTCCAGATAATGAGTTAGGTGGTATTTTGGGTGTCTAAATTATGTCTTTTGCTGCTTATTTGGTAAAATTATTCGAGCCCTCAGACAAAGACTCGCCTATTTGAGTATTACTATATTTTTCTCTATTTATTTGTTTATTTATTTTAGTTCTTTGTTTGTTTTGTCTCTGTTTTTGTGTTGTATGATCTTCTAATCGAAATAAATGTTTAGTTACATTAATTGAATTAGGGAATTTCCAACATTATCAAATTTCACATGTGTTCTCATCTATCATGATCGGTTTTGAATTTTGTTTTATTTTCGGTCTTTAGCTCCCTTCCCCACCCACTTCATTGGGATTTGTGAAAAGCTGCTGTATTCTAATCGGTAGCAAATAGCAAGATAAAAAAAGGTAAAAATTATGTGATTCATAGGACAAAATAGCCATTGCTAGGCTCAAGGCAGTTTGAAACATAATGATTAACTGTTCGAAAGAATATTTCCGTGGCTACTCAAAATGCTTTCATTGAAAGAAAATTTGGATAGAAAGCTTTCTAGAAGACTTTCTTCTAGAGGAGGTACTGGGAGGGAGGGATAATAACCCCCATACCTTTGATAAATCAAGATACCTTGAGTCATTTTCACTGGCCTTTTTCAACTTAAATTCTTCTGCCATTAGCGACAATGGGTCTTTAAGTGCCCCTTGAACTCCAATTTCGTCGTCATTCGGTTGGTCATGTTTTCTAGCGGCAGCTTCCTAGAACATTTAGAATTTTCAAAAAGGACCTACTTAACTATGAATCTTTCCTCATTTAATCTAGAATTTTCTAGAAGCTTTACGTATGTTTCAAACAAAATTACATTTCTGAAAAGCATGGTTTTGTTATCAACCGTTAATATATATGTAGATATCTTAGTATATCTATATACTAAATGAAAATTACCATACTAAATGAAATTCTGTTTGGTAATGAAAAATACCTCTTGCTAACAAAGAATCTGGGAAAGGCCCAGTAGCCTCGCAATTCGCAACTTAAAATGTCAAACAAGAAGTATGCGAGTTATTCGTATGTAACTATTGTCAACAACAAGCAAAACCACTATAGCAGTGGGACTGAAATTATAATAAAAGAGGAATGGACAATGTAAGTGGTCCAATCAACCAGTAAAATCTCAACTTTCTATAAATAGAAGTACAAAAAAGGCGGAAAAAATTGATAAAGAACATATACTGTTTATTTCAGTGATATAGAAATCATTTTGCAGGCCACTTTGTTACCTTTCCAGAAGCAAAATGCAAATAGTTTCATTACAATTTATAAGTTTTTGAAATAGGTGGAGCTTAAACACTTAAGGTTCCTTTGATTATTACGTTTCCCAATTTCGAACTTTAAGGCCCCAGCACTTTTCTATAAAATTTGGTTCGGGAGAGAATCTTTGTCTGTCAGTTTGCTAAGTTTACATTTTTGGACAATTACAATGAAACGCCAATGTATAATAACGAAGAAAGCAATTAATTAACACATTGAGAATAGATTGAAAAAATGCATAAAAACTGAAACGAACTGCAACGAATCTGTGGTAACGAACTGTAAGTAAGGAGCGATTCGGCTCAATAGTAAGCAAAACTTTAAAAAATCGAATTTTGATATGAAAGGATATATCAAAAGCATAAGCTTTTTGCGTCGATTCCAAATATATATATCCACAAGTTTACTGTTACTCATCAAAAGCTACGAGCCTGAAAAAATTTGCATGATTTTCAGAGCAGGGGGTAAACACCCCCATAAAGTCAAAACTCTTCATGAAAAACACACCATAAGAATCAGCGTATCAGAAAAACCCACTGTAGAGGTTTGAAGCTCCCATCCCCAAAAACATGGATTTTTTGTATTTTTTTTTTGGCCAGAACAAAGATCACAGATGCGTGTTTGTTTTGTTTATTTTTTTTTCGCAGGTGATCGTATCGAACCAATGGTCCTAGAATATCGGGAGAGGGTAAATTCTAACAAAAATTAAAAGTTCTAGTGCCCTTTTTAGTTGACCAAAAAGATTGGAAAGCAGCTAATCCCCTTCCCTAGCCCCTTTCTACCTCAAAGTCGTCCAATCAAAATTGTTGAGATAGCCATTTTGTTCAGCATGTGGAGACGTTTCGGGGTAGATGACCTGTCAAGGGAACTTTAGGGGGGTGGAAAAAGGGACCAAAGTGGGAAGGGATTTTGACTACCATTCATGGTCAAAACATTCCTTTGCTCATGAATCAGAAACGGTGACCAAGTCACCCTAAGAATCACTTCAGTAGTCTCGCAAGAACAGTGAGAAGTAATTTTTTCAGCTAAGAATGACGAGCATGCACAAGGGGTCGGTTCTTCCAAAACGCTGATGTGAGTTTCGTAAAAAGCTCAGACGATGAATAAACGAATTCGAGTTCTGAAAGCATATCTTTCCCTTTTATGGAGCTTACGATCTTGAGGTATTTTGCTGATGAAGCAGCATGCTTCAAATATTTCTTCGATGGCACGTAATACAAAAAATACGGCCGGCCATAGATCAATCGCTCAGCAAACAGCAGGACTCAATGTCAGCCACCTTGTTAAGACGTGCTGAATGAAACTTTTGTATGGGACACCTTTCTTTTTCTGACATTCTAAAAATCCTCACATCATGCAGACCAGCTAAAGAAAAATGCCTCAAGATGACAACAAATTTGGATGACTGCTAGCCAAATTCTTGGAGCCCTTTCACGTGCACAACATGGACGTTATGTGTTCCAATGTTTA
>JAQQPU010002224.1:57989-70530 GCA_029168905.1 Artemia sp. Kazakhstan ARC1039 | reverse complement strand
GAGTTGTGAGAAAGTCAAACTTTAGCGTAAAGAGCAAGGCGTTGAGGAGGGGACAGCCCCTTTAATATACGGAATAATTTCTGTTCGTTTTAAGTTTTAATGTCGCTCCTTACTTTCAGTTCAAAAAACTTGTTTTTTTAATTTGAATAAACTTGTTCAATATTTTGATCAGGTGACTTTGGGAAAAAATGAGCGTGGGAGGGGGCCTAGTTGCCCTCCATTTTTTTCGGTCACTTAAAAAGGGCACTAGAACTTTTAATTTCCATTCCAATGAGCCCTTCCACGATATTCTAGGACCACTGGGTCGATCACCCCTGGGGAAAAAAAATAATAAATAAACACGCACCCGTGATCTTACTTCTGGCAAAAAATGCAAAATTCTACATTTTTGTATATAGGAGCTTGAAATCTCTACAGTAGGGTTCTCTGATACGCGGAATATGATGGTGTGATTTTCATTAAGGTTCTATAATTTTTAGGGGGTCTTTCCCCCTTTTTTCGAAAATCAGCCAAATTTTCTCAGGCGCGTAACTTTTGATTAGTAGAATTAAACTTGTTGAAACTTATATATTTGAAATCAGCATTAAAATCCGATTCTTTTGATGTATCTATTTGTATCAAAATACCGTTTTCTAGAGTTTCGGTTACCATTGAGCCGGGTCCCAATAACCAATACTATATGTTAACATTGGGTAAAGTTTATAACTTTCAGCCCTCCCCCTGGGGGCTTCGAGGGATTAAGTCATCCTAAAAGACATAGTTATAATATTTTCGACCATGCTGAACAAAATGGCTATCTCAAAATTTTGATCGGGTGACTTTGGGAAAAAAATGAACGTGGGAGGGGGCCTAGTTGCCCTCCATTTTTTTTGTCACTTAAAAGGGGCACTAGAACTTTTAATTTCCGTTCCAATGAGCCCTCCCACGATATTCTAGGACCACTGGGTCGATACGATCACCCCTGGGGGAAAAAAAACAAAAAAAAAACAAAAAAACACGCATCCGTGATCTTTCTTCTGGCAAAAAATGGAAAATTCCACATTTCTGTAGATAGGAGCTTGAAACCTCTACAGTAGGGTTCTCTGATACGCTGAATATGATGGTTTGATTTTCATTAAGGTTCTATAACTTTTAGGGGGTCTTTCCCCCTTTTTTTGAAAATCAGCCAAATTTTCTTAAGTGCGTAACTTTTGTTAGGTAAGATTAAACTTGATGAAACTTATATATTTGAAATCAGAATTAAAATTTGATTCTTTTGATGTATCTATTGGTATCAAAATTCCGTTTTTTAGAGTTTCGGTTACCATTGAGCCGGGTCGCTCTTTACTTACAGTTCGTTACCACGAACTGTTTGAAAGATATTTTTGAAAACATTTGCAGGAATTTTAAAGGGAGTCTGAATCCCCTATAAAATGATGTCGGAGCAAAACCAAAAGTACACCATTGGAATTGCTATTGTTGAAAATCCTTTACAGGAAACTTGCATCCCCACCCCCACCTTGAACAACAAGTAAAATCACTTTTTTACATGGGTAGCAATGATATGTCCTCTTTTTTTCTGATATTTTTCTTCGCCTCTAGTGGAGCACTGGAACATCATAGAGAGCTTTTTAAGGGCTGATTTAAAAGCTAGTTTTTATATTTACTCGTTTTTCATAACGTTTTGATTTGATAACACTATCGTAAAGTCCCACATGGTACCTGAAAATACGCCCTTTGGGTGCCGTATCCGTAATGAAAAGGTTCCTAAGAATGGAAAGAGTACTATGATAATATCCATGGTTTAAAACTCTAACTCTGAGGTTTATAATCCCTCCTCTTTAATATTCTCTCCGCCCAGTCCTCCTTAATATTATTCAAAGATCCTCTGCTGACTAGCATAACGAGAAGGCTAATGTAGCATGATGGAGAGCTTTTTAAGGCTAATTTAAAAGCTACTTTGTATACATAATATGTTTATCTAATTTTTATATCTAATTCGATTTCTACGAAGTCGACTTGGAAACGCCACCATGAAGTACCATATGAGACAAAAAAAACTTTGGGTTTTCGGAAAAACTAACGCCTTACTGAAAACTTAGCTTTCTTGAGTGTTTTAGAGAGTTAAGATCGTATCGTAAAACTTATTGATTTTATGGCAGGTAAAAGATTATAGAGAGCCATGTGAAATATTCTTTTATTTTCTGCAGGCCACTTAAGGTTTTTCTTGTTTCTATTTCTGTTTTTTTTTTTGTGTCGGATTTGTGCTTTCAGTAAAGCGCTAGTTTTTCAGAATTCTACAAATGTAGAAAAATATCATGAACCAGTTAGTTTGAAACGGTTTTAAAAATATGTTGGATAAACCGCGAAGCAGTATTTTTTTTTTTTTTTCGTTTCATCTTTCAGCTTCTCTTTGTACTTTCATCCGAAATACTTTTTTTTGTAAAATTAGTTACATTATAAACCCAAGTTAGAATGCCATTGGGGGAGATGCAACTTTTTCTTCAAGGACGAACAATTTGTAAAATGACCCATAAAATATTATTTTTTAGTCTTAGATATTCTGGAACATCGCCTAAACCAGTCGCCACTGATCTCCAGCTACCTTCCGTTAGGTAGATACGACTGTGTATGTTTTGCAATTTTCTTAGTAGAGAACAGCTTCTTTCGGCCGTAGTGGTAGAAGAAACTGGTAAAAGAACGAAAGTTTTTAATAGTAGAAGAAGAAGAAGAAGGATTATTGACAAAACATATAAACAAAAATTAACTGCTACTTCCCCTAAAAAGCAAAGCTTGTCCATGGCCACCGAAACCACTAATACCATCACACTAATACTTAATTTTAGTTAATAATAAACACAAAAGAATATCATATATTATACGTTTCCTCCGAGAAGAACATATCAACAAAGCCCCCACAATAAATAAATAAATCAATCAAAACTCATATTCAGCAGAAAGCAGTTCCTTAATGGTTTTTCTAAATTTATTGGGGTCTCCAATAATCTTAATATCACTAGTTAAACTGTTCCATTTCCGTGTACCTCTATAAAAAACGGAAAAACATGAACGGGAAGAAATACCTCAAGGTACATAGAAGTCAACACTACCCCTTGTATCGTGAGAATGAACAGTAAACCTAATGGACAATAAATCACCAAAACAACAAGGCTGAATATCCTGCTGCAGTCCGAAAATAAACCACAATACGTAGAATTCTCGAAGGCCTGCAGCCGGCAAAAGGTTCAAAGTTGGGTAAATTTCTCGAACAGACTTACGTGGAGTTATGCCGGCTAAAATCCTTACTGTATGATTTTGTAAAACTCTTATTGGTTTTAGGATAAAAGAAAAATAAAGATGGTAAAGGACAGATTTAGGAAAACAATGTTGGAGTTTCTTCATTATAACTTGATTTCTTGCCAGAATTTTGCCAGTTAAAGTTACGTGTTTCTTAAAAGATAGAGCCATCTATTACAATCCCAAGGTATTTCAAAGACGCAATCCGTTTTATAACACCACTGGACATATTTAATTCCTTGACTCATGGGTAAAAGTCCGGTGATCATGAGAAAATAATAAAGTTAGACATAGCCATGTTAATCCTTAGTTTATTTACCCTCAGCCATGCTACAATTCTATTAACTGATTCCTTCATGGAAATATGCAGGAGCTCCGCTGTCTTAGCTGTGCTAATGGCTGTTGTGTCATCAGCAAAAAGTGAAATGTTTCATTAGTCGGGTTTACCATTAGTTCATTTATTCTATAGCAAGATTTATTTAGATAATTTGGTAGATCATTAAAAAATATCATGAATAATATAGGACCAAGAACTGATTCTTACGGAACACCTATTTCAATACACTTTTTTCCTGAAGAATAATCATTTAGTTGGACATACTTATAACGATTACTTATAAACTTCTTAAAAAATTTAAAGATTTTCCCCTCAAACCATACACATCACACTTCTTAAGGAGAGGTTCATGATCCAATGATCCACAGTGTCGAAAGCTTTGATCAGGTCTAAAAATACAGCACCCACTTTAAAACCTTTATGTAATACATCATTAATAATAGTTGTCAAAAAACACCCATTGATTAATTCACATAGAACTTCAGATATAACAGGGAAAATAAATTTAAGTGTTTTTAAAGTAATGTGATCGCTACCAGATGAATTACTACGCAACCTGTAAACATTTTTTTTAAGATCTTCTCTTATTGGAGCCTTATACTCAGCCTCAATATAAGCTGCTAGGCCTCCGTGCTGGTAATGCTCTCGATTCCTTGCGTATAAGTTGTAACCAGGGATACCTAGTAATTGCGAGTTATTATCTTTTGACCACGTTTCAGAGCGATCACCTGAAACTGAAAGACATTAGTGTTTATTAGTTCCGATAAAAATTATGCACAAAATTCAGTCCCTGACAATTCAAATGAAAAATGTTAGGGCCAAAGTGGCCCTTAGCACAATACAAGGGTAATGTGTCCTCCTTAAAAATATACATTGAAGGTTCATTTTTGAAAATTTCAGTAGCATTAATATCTAAATTTCTATTTATCATTTCATTAAACTGGCTGGAAAAATCAACCCTTCGACTTTCAAGTTGCATGACATTACTGTTCCCCGGAGGTAAAACAATATCTCTAACCATTATCAATAAAATTTAATGCATGTGATGGTATAGGGTGGCGGTGGCAAAAAAATCATTATCAACGAAACTTATATCTAGACCTAGATAAATAAAAAAAAAAAAAAAACACAAAAAAAAAATATATATATATATATTCCGTCAAAACGGACATACAATTAAAAAAAATATATATATTAATGAAAGCTTCATGACACAAAGCAGAACCATTCAAAAAGACATCAGCCCGCTACCACCCACTCAAAGAATTTGCTCATGTCACAAATAAAAAGGAGCATTAACCCAAACATTTCAAATTCATCTTTATCAACTTTTATGTATCTATTTGATTAAACCAAGCGGAAAAGAAGATAATTAATCAATAAGTAAACTAAACACATTCAATAAAACACCCGTTTCTTAGCACCTCTGGAAGCTTTGGAGGGGGAGGCTTATTTGCTAGTTCTTCAATCCATTCGTCACTCGTAAACTTTACTTTCATAACAACCGGACGTTCAAACTGAAGATATGGTTGAACTGTGTTTGATACCCATGAAATGATATCCATCGATTTCAGACACAATTTTTTTTTTCATATAATTTTTTTCTTGCCTCTCTCACAGAAAATGAGGCGTAGTTACATATTGTGCGTAGTAAATGGATATATTTAAATTTTCACATGACCAAAATTGTTACCAGGATTGCGAACGTTGTCCACCAGTCTCGTTTGCTTAACCTTCAAGTATTGCTATTTTGGCCATCTATCTCAAATTTGAACCATGAATTTATAATTTGAGACCGTCTGCCTCAAATTTCAACCAATAATAGCGTGGAATTAGCATTTTGCTTGAGGAAGAGGGGTTGTTATTGACTGTTAGTTGGGCTTTGACTAAGAGGCAGAAAATACCCCTTTCCCTTATAGTAACTTACATCAGTGAAAGACGTCTGTGATTATTAGAAAGAGATGTCCTGCGATCAGGTTCATCCAATCAAAGACCCTCCACGCTAGTGCACAAGCGCACTGGTCCAAAATAGCGATGCTGGAGGGTTACGTTTTTAAAATGACCGTGATGCGTGTGGACTACGTCCGTCACCCTAGTTACACCAGATAAGTGTTTCAGTGTGGTGTTGGTATTTTGTGGAAAGAAACGAAGGAACTGACAAAAATGTTCCTACAAGATCAGTTATCTTGTGGTTAGAGCAATGTTCAGTTTTGCCAATTAGAAAATGCTGATTTTTTTATTTTAGTTGACGAGTGCCATTGAAGTATTGAAAAAACAAGTAACTGAAAAGGGGCAAGAAATAAATGAGTACAAAGAGAAGCACAATATCAAGATCAAAGGTGTTGATGACATACCACAGGAAAAGAAAGAATCTCCTGCGACTCAAGGTGTTTTGGTACAATCCAAGTCTTAAATGCAAATTTTGTACTTTCTTTTTGTAAAAATTCGCTCTTTGCACGTTAAGGAGTTTGTCTCTTTTCTTTAGATGACTTAGGATACTTTTGAATTCCCATCATAATCGCTTGTAATAGAAAGACAAACTAATTGTCCAGCAAACGTAACCTGAGCGTGGTAAATGCCTCTCCAAATTCTGCTTGCTCTTGACAATGAGCCAAATTACAAATTTTAAGGATTGCCGGTTCACATTTCTAAAAGAAGCATCGTTTGAATTTCTCCTTACAATATTATTGTCTCTCTTGTCCCATAATTTGAATTTTGTTGAAAAAAAATTGCTTAGCATGATCATACTTCTTTGGCTAATAGATACTGTATATAAAGTTTCAAAGAAAGAACAGTATGGTTTTAGGAAAGGAAGTTGAGGCGTATGCCTGACTTCACACTTCCGTTAGTAATCAAGAAATGCTGATTATCATACGTCTTTAATCCTTAGTTTGTAAATTATGAACGGGCAGTTCATTCAGCCAATAGAAAAGCTCTAGTGAAGGTCTTATCCTTGTGTGGTTTACCAAATAAGTAGCTTAAAGTGACTGCAAAAGGAAAATATTGCGGCAGTAAAGGTATGAAGCAATAATAGCAGCTGACTTGTAGTGAAATAGATTTGTGTTTTATCCTAGTTCATGTGACTTTTCTTTCAAGGGAAACAGCGAAGGCTATAGTAAAACTTGGAAATAAATAAGAAGGCAAAACTCTCCTTCCTATACTTACGTTATGCAGATAAAGTGATCGTTCTAGGTAATGATTTTAGCAAAATGAATTTTGGGGGGCTGTAAGGGTTCAGAGTGCAAGAGCAGGATTGAAGATTAATGGTTAAAAAGAAATAAATCAAGAATTAATGGGAATGAAGAGATCAAATTAGCTACCAAGGAAATTAACCAAGTCAAGGGCTTCACATACCTAGGGACCAATATTAGTAATCATGATGGATGAATAAAGATAGGAATGGTAGAAAAGCCAAGACGCAAGTTTGATATTGAAAGAGTTTGGTAGAAATGAGAGGTCAGAGGTAAGTCTTGGAGCTGAGATTAGGGTACTAGGAACCACAGTAATAAATTTTATCGAGTATTTCTCTGAGAAATGCATATTTTGAAAGGCCGAGGAAGATATGCTAGGTGTAATCAAAACTGAATTTACCAACAGACAGAATTTTGACAGCAAGAATGGATAGGAATAAATAAGTGTCTGAAACAGTTTGCATAACGAATACGAAGGCTTGTGCAATGCAGAATAGTCGGCACAGTTGCCTGTTCCATCAACGTGATAATGGGAAATTGCTTCTTCGGCTTCTATTTCAGTTATAACTGTGAAGCCAACTTAAGCACCATTATGAAAATAAGTACCTTTTTATGTAAGGGCTACCCGCAGATATACTTTCAGGTTTCAACCCTTCGTGTGTTCTGTCGAAAAAAAAATTAAAATCTTTCTGTCACTGTTAAATAAAAACAAAGGTCATGCTAAAAATCGGTGCTTCGTTACCAGATCGGGACTTTTTGGGATGTAAAGTTAGGGTGTCCCGCTATTTCCTTTACCTGGGGAATTCTCAGTGACCATTCCACGGCTTACTAATTCCAATACCCGAGGAAAGCAAATAAAATAATATAGATGCTATATAGTATCTTTATGTGTATAGGGCATCTGGTACCACAAGAATGTACGTAGAAGTTTGCCCCCTTCCCCTCCTCCCGAAACAAAATCATCCTCCATTGTGCGTTTTGAAACCCAGGGAGGTTATACAAATGGTTAAAAAAAAAGGAACAAATCTTCTGGGAGGTATCATTTCCACAATGTTTACCTAAAACAGTAATCTAGATCCCAAAGCATTTTTCCAGCTATTAATGGTCATCTATTTATAAGTGTGTATACCCATGTCATAACTGAATTCTACCGCCATGATTTGTTATATTATTTATAAATTCAATTCTTGCTGAAACCAGTGTTATGTTGTTCCCAAAAAAACTTTGATTGTTGGCTATTCCCCGTTTCTGCGGTTTTCAAAAAGAAGTAGGAAATTGAATATGCAGAAAAAGTTTGGTGTTTAAGCAGTAAAATAGGAGAAAAGCTCGGTTAAGAATCGGCCATTTTCTTTAGTGGCGCAGACAAAATAGTTTTTTATCATCTTTTGATATCCAGGGTCCGAAATATTGGTATAATGATTTACAAAGTATTGTTAATCTTAAAGCTTTCAAAAAGAATATAAAAAGCATGTTTTATACTAATTATGGTTGTCAGTTGCTCTCTAGATTTTCTTTTTCCTTTTTTTGTGTGTTTTCTTTTCTACTTGCGGAGATATAAAATTATCACGTTAAGCAAGCTAGGATTTAAACAGTTGTATAAATCTGTATGTTCTCTCTTTTTTTCTTTGCTTTTTTTGCTTCCGTTTATTTTACGCTGAATTTTTTTGTTTATTTCACCAACGTGGGCTCCGCAGAGCTTAATGTCTAAAACCTTTTTCATACATTTTGTTCCTCAGATTTTTTTTTTTTGAAACTAAATTGAATTGAATAGGGGCCAGCCCATACGCTATCCTGTAATGCCGTACAAAAACAGCCAAAATCAGTACAATTCCTAAGAAAACAGCTGTTTCTGGTGTTCCGATAAGAAAGTATGGGAGGTAGCAAAATTTCATTAAAAACAATAATCCAGATAAAATGAGAATTTGGCAATAAAATAAGAATGTTGTAATCAAAGTAGATCTGTTCATGCTAAATAGCACGTTGTTTTCTGAGAAGAAATTTCAATTTGTAGATGGGATGCATTGAGGCACATTTTGGTCGGCAGTCCATTTTGTTGTCTCTTGGTCATCTTTAGTATTAAATGGCAAACCCTATTTTCCGGCCACATCAGGTCGAAAACAGAGCTGCATCCCTGCTAATTATATTCTATTTCTTAGCACTTGGGTAAAGATAGGGTTAACTCGTGTTCATTTTTAACGTAAAACTGAAAACTTTCGTATCGTCGACAAGAAAGTGGAGGACTGGACCGGTTTTCAAATGAGGTATGCTTATCTTTATTTTATTATGCTTTATTTTATTTTACTTGGATTAAAGAAAAATCATGTTTTTCTTCTATTCATGTTTTAAGTGGATTGTAGACAAAAAATAATTTTCTCTCCCTATAGTAAAGGCTGTTGATCCATATTTTTAGCAAAATAATCCAAATTGATACATCGCGACCAGTCTTTTATTTGTCACTAGGTTGTCTATTACAAAAATTATATAACCAAGTCGCCTTGTGAAAGCAAAGCAACTGGTAGCCTTGCTTTCACAAGGCGTAACCGCACTTGTGAATTAAAAAAGTGCGTAACCGCACTTTTTCAAATTCCGAGAGAAACGCAATTGAAAAAATCAGTTTTTGTGGAGCTGAACGTATGGTAGATAGAAAAACAGATGAAACACCAATTTAAAGACGCTAGTAAGGGAAACATCTTGGTAGAATTTTGTTCCTGTTGGATGAGATTTACTACGTCAAAATGTCGAGCAATAAAACAGATACGACAAATAAGCCCGCCCTTTTTTGCTGCTAAAGTAGTTACGAAAAAAGTGCAGAGTGCTTTGATTCTTTTCCATTTTGTTACGACAATTTTTCATCAATATTTTCTCAGGAATAGCCATGGCTTATCTTAAGGCTCAGACGTGGCGTTTCTACCTTTTTGTACTACTTTGGTCGTTTAAACTGAATCTAATACATAGTGATTATAATACAACTTCAGATATTTCGACTACTTGGTAAAAAAAAAAGCAAGGTAGCTTATTGGGTCTTTACTGATTGCCTTTCCCCTTTCTCAGATTTTTTAATGGGGGGAGAGGGTTGCAATTTCTTCTGGGATTGTTCTCTGTACTGCAGTGGGTGGGTGGTTGTTGTCTTGATTCATACTTGCAAAAACACACTTGTAGTACTCCACATTTAGAGGAGACATAAACCTGTAGGCTGATTGCGCATCTTTGATTTTTCAATAGGAATAACAGGTTTGAAATCCAACAGAATTGGGATAACAATAAACTCAACCACCCTTGCCTTAAATTTACCCTCCACGGCAATGTTTATTGCAGAGACTGATTCGTCAGAAAACGACAGTTTCTAACCGACTCTTTTCGAGTAGTCTTGTTTGAACTGAAGTTGTTTAACTTTGGAAAATGGATCATTAGCGTATTTATAGATATTGGAGATCTGCTGAATACCCAGCACTTTGTTCATTTGATGTCGTAACTTACCGGAGGTTAATCCCCCCCCCCCCCGTCAGTTACGACAATTTCCGCTTTCACAAAAGTGAAAACATGCACTTACGACAGAGTTGAATTTTTGATTTACTCAGCTGGGAGGCATCGCACAACCAAAGGAACTACACCAATAGAAAGCTCGTATAAAAAAAAAAAACTCTGGTAGGGTCCGTAACTCAATTTTAACTAGGGGTGTCAGTTACGACATTCTTGCTTTCACAAGGTGAAATCTGTACGGGTTTTAGGATCAGTGCGTACTTGCTGGAAGAAATGTCACCAAGACGTAAAAGACTGCAGTGTTCTGAATCTAGGATTCTTTTATTTTTTCCGAACAAGGTAGGGGAATGGGAAATTCTGTACATATTAAGCTTTGTGTTAAACGGTTAAACCACAGTTTATATTATTAGTATATTCTGTCTACTGTGGGTTAAACATTGTGCGCATTTCAGTGTTAAGAATGCGTTTTGTATTTTTAATTGTAAAACTGTTGGCATTTTATCCAGAGGAATGTTTAATTTGCTGAATTCTGTTAAATTATGAATTTTAGATATAAGTAAATTTCTGTGGTAGAAAGAAGATATAGATTTGAGTTTAGCCCGTCAAAAATTCTAATTCCACATGCATTTATGCAAAGGAAGATTTTACTGGAGACAGACTTTAATAGCAGGCATAATATACCGCTGAAATACAAATCCTCTTGTCCAAAAACGAAAAGATATTTTACGCACTTATTTCGAAAATGGCAAACTTTCCTTTAGGGCAGCGTTTTCTAAACTAGGAGGCGCCCCTCCCCAGAGAGGCACGAATATTATCCAGGATTGACAAAAATCATATGAAATTAAAATTGCGCTGTCACGCAAAATATCTTGACCGTTTCTTGACTGACGGGATTTACAGGCCCAAGCTGAACAAAAGCGAGGTTCGCAGTTTCAAGGTAAAGTTAGCAAGATTTTACAGATTCTGTTGTATACTCCGTTCAAGGACGATCAATTAGACGATCGTCTGATACCATCTTTGCGATCAATTAGTTTCTTAGATACGCACTATAAAATTCGCCTTACAAGTAGAAGAAGGAACTGATATAGCTGATACCGCATATCTTATTATATATCTTCGATATGTTGAAGAGAATAATATAACTGAAGATATTTTTTTTTGCAAACTCATTCCTGGAAAAGCCAAAGCCAGTAGAATTTTTAATATAATTGACACTTTTTGTTAATGAGAAAGGCATATTGTGGAATGATTGCGTTTGGTTTTATACAGACGTTGCAAAGTCAATGTCAGGACACAAAACTGGCCTTCTAGCACTAGTTAAAATGAAAAGGCCTGATGTACTTCTGACGTAATGAATGCTCTCTCGTATCGAAAAATATGAGTGAAGAACTTAAAGACGTTTTTACAAAAGTAACAAAAATTATAAACTATATAAAAAACAATCCATTATTGCAATTTTTATCAAAGAAAATCAAAAGTGGGACACAAAAAATGGTACTTACGCATTGTATGAGCCCTTCTAAAAAGTCAAGTTTGGTTAATGCTAATAAAACAAAATAAAATAAGATGAATGTATAATAGTTTATAAACAAACTTGGGCTATATATTTGCACATTAGGGGGGGGGGGGGTAAAGCATAGCATATATTAAATACGTAACCGAACCTAACCTAGTTACCTTCCCCCCCCTAAACCCAGGAAAACAACAGTTTAAATATCGTAAACGCAATGAAAACCACGCTTTGCATTCCATTACTCTATAGCGGTCTCTTGAATTAACCCGTCTGGTGGGTTGTTTGTGACTAGTTTCCTTGTAAAGGCCCATATAATGCGTAAGTACCCAAAAAACATGTTTAAGGATGGTAATTTAATTATTAAACTGACCTGTTTGATGGAAACCTTAGCAAAATTTAGTGTTTTTAATGAAACGATGTAAGCGTCAAAAATGCATTTATTAACTAACAAACCTTATGTGAAAGCATTCATAAAAATGGAGTTATGGAAGGCAATTCGGAAAAGAACGAGTTTGACGTGCTTCTACTTCTAAATTTAATCGCCCAAGATAACATAGAAACAAACAAAAATCCATTTGTTGAACACTTGAATGGTTTACCAATTCACTCCTCGAATTATTTTGATGTTCTTGATTCTACATAATATGCATGGATAGAGAATCCATTTATCGATGAAAAAATGACGAATTTGAATTAACAAGTAATGAGAAAGAAAGCTTGATTGAGTTATCCAGTGATACTTAT
>JAQQPU010002224.1:14407-26138 GCA_029168905.1 Artemia sp. Kazakhstan ARC1039 | reverse complement strand
TTTTTTTTATAAGCTAATTTGTCATGACCTTGCTCAAGAGTTTGGGCAGAAACCAAACAGTTTGTGGTAACGAACTGTAAGTAAGGAGTGACATGGCTCAATAGTAACCGAAACTATAAAAAAACGAATTTTGATATCGATAAATACGTCAAAAGAATCGGTATACTATGCTAGTTCGAGATGAATAAGATTCATTAAGCTTAGTGCTACCCATAAAAGGCTACGAGTCTGAGAAAATTTGTCTGATTTTCGAAAAATGGGGAACCACCCCCTAAAGGTAAAGAAATCTTAATAATCCCACCATCAGAATCAGAGTATCTGAGAACCCTATTATAGAGGTTTCAAGCTCCTATCTGCAAAAATGTGGGATTTTTTTTTTTTTTTTTTTGTTAGTAGAAAGGTCACGGATGTATATTTATTTGATGTTGTTTTTTTTCCTCAGGGGTAATCGTATCGAACCAATGGTTCTGTAACATCGAAAGAGGGCTAATTTGAACGGAAATCAAAAGTTTTAGCACCCCTTTTAAGTAACCGAAAAGAATGGAGGGCAAGTAGTCCCCCTCACACGACCCCTTTTCCCAAAAATCGTTCGATAAAAATTTTGAGATAGCCATGTTGTTTATCATAGTCAAAAGCACGAAAAATTATGCCTTTGGAGATAATATGACCCCCTCCAACCCCTGGGGATAGGTCTTTAAGCTATAAAATTTGCCCATTTTTAAGTATTGTATTTGTTATTTGGAAGTATGCAAACATTTTTCGGGGGGGGGGGTTTGTGCTCGGGATGGGTTTCGATGGTGATAATTTTCCGCGTGGAGGGAAATTTCCGGGGTGAACTTTCCATGGGATACTATATACTGGGGACATTCGACTGAATTCCCATGTGGCATTATTTTTATATTCCTAACATTGTCTTTGCACATTCACTAACCAATTTTGTCTAAATATTCACTTTTGCATGTCGATGTGTTCTGTGGGAATTGTCCAAGGGAAATTTTCTGCGCGTTTGGATTTCCAGGAAATAATATCTACGGAAAGGGGATTTTCTGGAGAAATTGTAAATAAAATCTTTAAGAAGGAGTCTTTCACAACAAACTTGCCTTCTTTATAAGCAGAGTTTATATCCATACAGTGAACAATTATAGCCAAGCGCTTTTTGTTACTTAGGTCCAAGTATGTTTTTTTGTAGACTATTATACAGATTTTTTGCTGCTTGATACTTTCGCACAGATCTTCAAAACCAGCTCCTCCCATTGTTCCTAAGTTGGATACTATTCAATTCAACATATTATATTTTCCGTATAATTTCTCATTTTATAAAGTCTTGTCTCATTCCTCAATGCATTCCCGATTAAGGGTCAAATATTGCCTATGAGCCTTGTGGTGAGTCTGGAAATTATTAGTAATATCAAAAACTAGTTCACAGTTTGATTAATATACGTTATAAGAAATCACTTCAGTAAAAAGTTATTACATGCCTAACTGAATTCAAATTTCAATCTGACTTCAATGATGGATAGAGGAGATAAAACTTTCCTAACTAAGCCAGGGGTATCCATAGGATGGGGTTAATTGTTGCTTGGAATTTTAAAAAACACATTTTATTGGTTAAAAAAGTTCTTTGGTGTTTTTTTACTATAAAAAGAAGAAGACGAAGAAAAATTTTTCCCATCCCCCGAGATTTCGAGAAATACCTCTTCTTTTGCTTTCACAAAAAATTAATAAAAATGCCTCCCCATTTATTTTCATGGAATGGCGCTCCAACACTATACAAAAAAAAATAAAGCTTATTCTGAAAACAAAATTGCCCAGACTTGTCATAGATTGAACCCATCAGTTGATGTCTCTCTGCTCCTTTTTCATTCAATAGACCTGTTCTGTGGCAATGCAGTTAATCAATAACGTAGTTTATTCAGTCTTGTATCAGATAATACCGTCAAAGCAAACTCTGAATAATGAGCCAGCAAGGAGAATGATCTTCGAAAACTATGGATAATAAATCCTATAATTGCTAAAAAAGAAGAAAAAAATATAGAAAATTTGTTCCAAAATTTTCAATAAACTTGACAAGATTTACGATTCAAAGAGTAGCGAATAAAATCAAAATGTACCGAAAAATTTTAATTGTACAAATTTTCCAAATGTACCACATTGTACCATGTCTTCTAAATTGTACCAAAAATGGTACAAATATACTGCGTTGGTATCGCTGCTTCTGTGTAGTTTTATTTTATCTTACCAGAAAACTATATAATCACTTACTATGGGCTATAGTTAATACTTCCATTGTTACGGGATAAAGTTCATTCTTTAATATAATCGATCCTTTAAGTAAAATGATCTGATCTGTTCTCGGTCTGATCTGATCTGTTCTTGGTCTGATCCGATCTGTTGTTTTCTTGATGCAAAATTACAAACAGTAGAGAGCCTGTGGCTTTTTCTTAATTGGAATAGTAAGAGACGACGTGGCTACAACCTACGATTATGACGTCATTGATCAATCTTTAACATGAAATATGCAGTTTTTCGTAAAAAAATTGATTCTATTTCGAAATAATTTGTTTAATTACAAAAGTTTTTTAACCCCACTACTTTCCTTCAAAATCTGCCATTGAACAACTCTCTACTATGTTCCAGTGCAAAGCTATCTGAGGGATAGAAAAAAAGATGCGGCTTGGGGACAGAAAGTTTCCTATATAGGAGTTTTGGACAAGGCGGTTCTAATGGTGTGCTTTTTGTTTTGAACTAACTCTATTTTTAGGAGTTTTTGTGTTTCTTAACATTGGACCTGATCGTCTCTTACTAGGTTGCTTGCTACCGCTTTGATTGAATTTCTTCCTTATTTTACCCATTGAAGTAGATTTATATGTGCATTAATAACTTTAAAAAATGTGTCTAATCAGCGCTAATTCTTAGTTTGGTTAGTAACAATGCAATCTGCAAATAACCTTCGTATTAACATAATTAAAATATGATGTAATCTTTGAATGTTTCAGTAGCTAACTTCTGATTATTATCCACCATCAAAACTTCTCAGCTTCAAAAATTGTTAAAAAGAGACATGCTCTGAATCAGATATATTCTGATTTAAATATAGATATATGAAGCTAGTAAGAGTTGATACAATTTTTAAATATTTTGGTTTAAATATAGGGCAAACAATTTTATTACAGATTTCTTAAGATTTCAACGAAAGAATTGCAGAATTCAAGATACCAAGAAAACAAAATCGGGTTTGGTAATAAATCATTCTTCTGTGATAAAGTTGTGCCTTCGTTTTCCAGCTTGGTAACTAAGTAAAAATAAAGTTTGGTTTGGCAGTTGGTTGGGAAAGTGGTGTTTTTGACCAGGGCTGGATTCATCTGGGGGGGGGGGCTAGATAGGGCAAGCTCTGGGGATGGAAAACAAGCTTAAATTGTAATATATGTTGGCAAAAATTGTAATATTTACAGTATTGATGGTGCGACAGGGGACGGCGAAGTCTACATCCCCCCTCCCTCTGAGAACAAATCTAACTCTAGCTCTGTTTGTGAATATTAAAATATGAATGAAAATCTGCAAAGTACTTTCATAACTGTAAGGAGGAGAGATTTTTATAACTGATGAATATAACCGTGGGGAGGAGAGATTTTTCTGTGGAGGGGGAGCCAGATTTCCTGGTATTATTTGAAAAACAATGAAAAAAATTGACTGAAAGCAAGGAACAATATTAAACTTATAACGAACAGAAATTATTCCGCATATAAGGGGGGGGGTCTCCTCTTCAGTACTTCGCTCCTTACGGTAAAGTTTGAATTTTGTCCCTATTCTTCAAGAACGACTCTTGAAACTTAGGTTCGTTTGATTAGAAAAATAAGAACCTTTTTTTAAAGCACTAGAAAACTTTAGTGTAAAGAGCAAGGTGTTGAGGAGGAGCAAACTTCCCTTTATATACGTAATAATTTTTGTTTGTTTTAAGTTTTAATGTTGCTTCTTACTTTCAGTTAAAAAAAACTTTATAGTAGGGATTAATGATAGGCGTATTCATATTGTAAATGAAATTGTTAGAAATACAGTTTCAAGAGAGTGTTTTAAGAGCAAATTTTGGTACTTTTTTCTTCTTTTTTGGCCATCTCAGTTACTACAATTTCAGCACTTTTTTTCACTGGTTCTTTATTTACTTTCTTCAGTTTTTCTTCTTCTTCCCCGAGGGAAGTTTATCCCATTGAAAGGCAAGTTTCAAGATATAAAATAGTTTTTTTTTTACTTTCTTTGGTGTTTCTTCCTCTTTCCCAAGGGAAGTTTCTCCCACTTCCGAAGCAGAAGTCTCAACTCTCATTTTCTTAGCATTTTCTTCTTTTTTTGACCACCTCGGTTACTATAATTCCAGTACTAGCTTTTTCTTACCTTGGGGCTTTATTTAATTTCAATGGTGTTTCTTCTTCTCTCCCAAAGGAAATTTCTCTTGGGAATGAACCACGCTTTCGAAAGCAGCTACAGTAAAAATATATAATAGAGAAACTTTTTACTTTCTTTGGTTTTTCTTCCTCTTCCCTGAGGGATGTTTTTCCCAATTTCGAAGCAGAAGTATCAATTTTCATTTTTTAGCATTTTCTTCTTTTTATCTGGCCACCTCAGTTACAACGATTTCAGCACTAGCTTTGTTTTTCACTGGTCCTTTATTTTCTTTCTTTTTTGTTTCTTCCTCTTCCCCAAAGGAAGTTTCTTTCACTTTCGAAGTAGAAGTCTCAATTCTTATTTTCTTAGCATTTTCTTCTTCGTTTTTGGCCACCTCAGTTACTACTATTTCAAAACTAGCTTTTTCTTTCACTGGCTCTTTATTTACTTTATTTGGCGTTTCTTCCTCTTCCCCAAAGGACGTTTCTCCCACTTCTAAAGCAGAAGTTTCAACTTTCATTTTCTTGGCATTTTCTTCCCCTTTTTTGGCTACCTCAGTTACTACAATTTCACCACCAGCTTTTTCTTTCACTGGGCCTTTATTTACTTTCCATGGTCTTTCTTCGTCTTTCCCAAAGGAAGTTTCTCTTGAGAATGAACCACGCTTTCAAAAGCGACAATGGCATAAATATATAAAAAAGATTTTTTTTTTACTTTCTTTGATGTTTCTTCCCCTTCTCCAATGGAAGTTTCTCCCACTTTCGAAGCAGGAGTCATTCTCTTAGCATTTTCTTCTTCTTTTTTTTTGGCCTCCTTAGTTGCTACAATTTCAGCACTAGCTTTGTTTTTCACTGGTTCTTTATTTTCTTTCTTTGGTGTTTCTTCCTCTTCCTCAAAGGAAGTTTCTTCCACTTTCGAAGTAGAAGTCTCAACTCTCATTTTCCTAGCATTTTTTTTCTTCTTTTTTGGCCACCTCAGTAACAACAATTAGAGCACTAGCTTTTTCTTTAGCTTTTTCACTAGCTTTCGAAGTAGGAGTCATTTTCTTACCATTTTCTTCTTCTTTTTTGGCCTCCTTGGTTACTACAATTTCAGCACTAGCTATGTTTTTCCCTGGTTCTTTATTTTCTTTCTTTGGTGTTTCTTCTTCTTCCCCAATGGAAGTTTCTTCCGCTTTCGAAGTAGAAGTCTCAACTCTCATTTTCCTAGCATTTTTTTCTTCTTTTTTGGCCAGCTCAGTAACTACAATTAGAGCACTAGCTTTTTCTTTTACTTGCTCTTCATTTACTTTCTTAGGTGTTTCTTCCTCTTCTCCGAAAGAATTTTCCCCCACTTCCACTTTTTCTGAGGTTTTTGTCATCTCAACTTTCACAAAATTATTCATTTTCTTCTTATCAGATCTATTGTAAGTTATTATACGCGACATGTGAAAAAAAAAACGCTTCACAATTTTAAGAACTAATGGTTTAGGTATATTTTTGAAGCACCTTACTGTAATGCAACTTTTTTTCCGATTTTCTCTTGGTATTTATAATTAAAGTGTCAAATGCATCATGTTTTTAAATTAAATTTAAAAAAAGTTGAAAATATGACATATATAGACACTAGTCAAATTCCACACACTTTCTCATTTCATATATTTGCTATACTTGTGGGTAATATGGACCATGGATCGTTCTTGACGAACCAACAGCTCAAAGGGACAATTTTTTCGCTAGCAAAATTGTTTTTAAACACATTTTTAAATTTTTTTATCTCTCTAGGCCGTGGCTCGTTCTTTGGTATACCACTTAGAAACTTATCACTTTGTTTAAATAAAAAAAAACAAGTTTTTTTCACTGAAAGTAAGGAGCAACATTAAAACTTAAAACGAACAGAAATTATTCCGTATATGAAAGGGCCTGTACCCTCCTCAACGCCTTGCCCTTTACACTAAAGTTAGACTCTTTCTCACAACTCTATTTTTTAAAACAATAAAACACTTTAGCGTAAAGAGCGAGGTGTTGAGGAGGGAACACCCCATTTCAAATAAGGAATAATTTCGTTTTAAGTTTTAATTTTGCTCCTTACTTTCAGTTAAAAAAAGTTTGTTTCTTATTTAACTTTTGAACCTTTTTGAATTAATGCAGGTTTTGATTTTGGCTCACCTAACATGAATAAACAGAATAAAATTTGAATACTAATTTTACTTTTATTTGGTTAAATGCCTTTCTGAACGGTTGTTTAATTTTATTTATGAACGTTTTTATTAGTAATGAATATACGTAACTTACGAATGAACTTACGCAGCGAGCTTCTATATTCATATATTTTTAATACGTATATTCGGGGGTTCGCCCCCTAGTAAATACCTCGCTCTTTACGATAAAGTTCGAATTTTGTTTCAATTTTTTTAAAATTACCCATTAATCACAAAGGCCGTTAATTAGAATAAATAGCTCTTATGAAAGCACTAAAAAATCTTTGGCTTAAAGAGCGAGGTATTAACTGGGGGGTGAAACCAATCATATACGTAATAATTTCTGTTCGTTTTAAGTTTTGATGTTGCTCCTTACTTTCAGTTGAAAAACTTGTTTTTTATTTAATTTTTGATCGTTTTTTAATTAATCCTGGGAAATCTGGCGCCCCCTTCATAGCAATGCCCCTTCCCCCATGAAAACTTCCTCCTCGGAAAGATCCTCCCACATAATCCCTGGCCCCCGTCCCCCGCGGCCCGGAGCCACCCCCCCCCCCCCCTGAAAACGTCTGTATACTTCCCAACACAGTTTACCGCAGATGATTTCTGGCTCTTCATTCTCGGTGCGAACAAAAAGCTCCTCCCACTTATTTTTGCACTTATTGTCCACTTATTGGTTGAGCCGGTCAACTGGTTTTTTCAGTACTTGTTCCGTAGGTGATTATTCTTTGTCTACCCGTGAAAAGATCTAATGCCGCTTATGTTTAGAGGTTCTCTGGAGCATTCACACCTCGGTCCGGGTTTTTTATAATGGGTGAGATAGGGAAAGATCATACTGCTAAGCATATAAACTGTCTTCCCAATAACTAATACTAGGCCTATATTTATGCTAGGCCCTATGTAAACATTGGGTGAATTTCATAACTTTCAGCCCTCCCCCGGGACTTGGAGGATTAAGTCATCCTAAAAGACATATTTATTATATTTTCGACCATGCTGAACAAAATAGCTATCTCAAATTTCTTATCGGGTTACTTTGGGAAAAAAATGAGCATGGGAGGGGGCCTAGCTGCCCTCCATTTTGGGCACTTAAAAAGGGCGCTAGAACTTTTAACTTACGTTCAAATAAGCCCTTTCATGATATTCTAGCACCACTGAATCGATACGATCACCCCTGGGAAAAAAAACAACAAAAAACAAAAAAACACCGCTCTCTATGATTTGTCAGTGCCCAGCTAGCCGAGGAGGAAAAACAAACGGAAAAAAATATGCTGTCGTAGCAGAATATCATAGTTCAAGCCACTTTTTGTTTTTTTAGCTGACATATTTTCTTTGTTAATCAAACCAACAGAATGTAAGTTTTCTAGATTGGAGTTTTGGACAATGCAATTCTAATAATGTACTTTGTGTCTCCATCTGACACTATTTTTAGGAGCAGTGGACTATTGTATTTCTTAGTATGGGACGTGGTTGTCTCCAACTAGGCAGCTAGCTACTGCTGTAGCCCAGATTGCATTAAATTTTATATTTGCATTTCTAGGTGCTAGAGTTTGTTCTTTACTATAAACCCATGTGAAAACTGATCTTCCTTGTTGTTCAAGGTGAAGGGCAAGGACTTGGACAATGCCGATTCAAACTGAATCTTTTTCATTCCGATCAGACACCATTTTCAAGGGGTTTCAGACTTTTTTTGAAATAATCATATATCTATTTTCACAATAAATTTTAACAATAAAGGTTAATCAGAATAATTGTTATCATTCCCGAATCAGTGTCAGATGGCGATATTTTTTATTTGGTGGTTTCTTTAAATACATGTTTTCAACTTTTGGCTACTAAAAGGACGAAACTCAAAGAATCAGACTGCTTAATAAGTCAAATATGACACCGTACCCTTGGTGACTATATAGTAATTTTGACGTAACCAGAAGAAAACAAAGCATAGTAGAAACAAATAATGGAAAAAATGTATGTTCCGATGGGGTATTTTCTGCAGGGGAGGTTATTTTCCTGGGGCATTTTCCGCAGGAGTAGCTTCTGTGGGGGGTACTTTCCGCGGAGGGGTATTTTCAGCGGGGCAGTATATTCTACGGGGGTGTTTTTTTTTGTGTGTGTGGGGGTATTTTCAAGTTTTTCCCCGCGTTGAGATTTTTTTTTTTTTGGGGGGGGGGGGTTAAACACGTAAAACCTTAGAATAAGCATGAAAAACCCCTAGTGAGTCAATTGTTGTCAAAATTCTCTTTCTAATTTAAGTTTAAATTTACTTTTTTAATTTAGTTCTTGTTTGTTTTAAGTTTTAGTGTTGCCCCAATTTATAGGTTGAATTTTGTGTAATTTACCTTTCTAGAAACTGCAAACAATATTTGTTTTGATTTTTAAATAATATTGATGAATTACTTTCATTTTGATCTTGATGAGAATAAAGACATGATGAAAAATTGCTACTGGTGTTTAAAATTCACATGTGTCCACTTTTTTTATTAATTTGAAAACAATTTTGAAGTTTTTGCTGCAATATCAGCAATAAGCGTTTTCAGCTATATGTTCCATTCCTGTGCTTTGCCTCTAAGACTTACTCTGTAAAATACTTGATTTATTAGATGGATCTAGGCCCTACTTAATCCTGAAAACGAAGCTAAAACTAATTTTGGCTCCCAAATGTTCGCAACGAAACTTCATTTCCTTTTCCCCGAATCTTGAAGACTTGTCTCCGAAATTTAAGATTGGAGAGTAGAAGCCTTGGGTGCACCCCCTCCGTCAATGTCAATGCATTCAGCAATGTTCTTCTTTAGCATGAATTGAAGCAGTAAAATTTATTTCAATATACAATTTTCAAATATTTTGGTTTAAATATAGGGTAAACAATTTTATTACGGATTTCTTAAGATTTCGACGAAATAATTGTGGAATTCAAGATAACAAGAAAACAAAATCTGGTTTGGTAATAGATCATTCCTCCTTGATAAAATTATGCCGTCGTTTTCCAATTTGGTAACTAAGTAAAAATAAAGCTTGGTTTGGCAGTTGTTTTTTAAAGTGGTACTTTTGATTAGGGTAAGATCCAGGTAGGGGGCTAGATAGGGCAAGCTCCGGAGGTTGCAAACAAGCTGAAATTGTAATATTTGTGGGCAAAAATTGTAATTTTTACATTATTGAGGGTGCGACAGGGGACGTCAAAAACTTTCACAGGATGGCTGTATCGAACCTGTGGTGACGTAATGTCATCAAAAAAAGGCTCAAACTGTCTGCTGTTAGAAGACAAGCTATATTGAAAATTCATATATAGAAGCCTTCCACGTATCGGGCTCCCGGTACTGTAGTTATATACAAAGTATAAAAAAAATCATTTAAACGAATTATAAATAAACATGATTAAGTTCTAAGACTACACTAGTCTTCCGTTGATTTTAAGAAACAATTTTCCTCATAAAAAATTGTTTTTACCCTGTCATTTTGTTTTTCATCTATCATTACCTTAAATGCCATGAAAAAAAGGTTGTTCTTTTAATAGGATAAGCACTAGATTGGAGATAGGCAGATATAATGTCAAGGAATATAGCGCAAAGAAAAGAAAATAAAAAAAAGTATTAGTAAAGTTAGACGCCAAATCAAGCCACGATTTAATTCTCTGTTAAAATTCGAAATTCAAATATATTTGATTTTTTTTTTAGATTGACTGGCTGGATTATTTCAATGGTGTATTTTCTGGTACGGATCAAGTTATTGACGAATCGACAGTTGTCATCGTTGTAGAGCCTGAATGGATTTCAAATGTCAGTGTTCACATTGCAGATCATTCCCCTAGACGAATTGGTAATTTAGTTTTATACTCTGACACTACCTGAATACCTTTTAATTCATGCAAAATTTTATTTTGAAAATTGGCTTCAATAAAGTACTGCGCACAACAAAATACATCCATTTTTTCAGACAAATAATATTGAGAGATTTCATGTCCTGATTTTATCCTCGTTTTCAGCCCCCTTTTTAAAAATCCTGCAAAATTATATTTTAGTTTTGGTAGCACTAATGTGCCCCAATTTGGAGGACTGGAAGATCATAGAGAGTCGTTTTAAGGCTTCAGTTGGAAAGTCGTCCTTAAATATACATGTTGTTTAAATGCTCGTCTTGTTAACACTAAAGTTAAATGCAATTTTTGACAAAACTGATTCTTCAGACTCAAGATGATGTAACATTTTTCAATTTTGAAGCAACACTGGTGTAACACTCGTCTTGACACGAATATTATTGTTAGTTTTATACCTCCCCTAGTTGACCTGAAGAATAAAACTTAATACCGTTCCCAAAAAATTCTATCTTTGCTCTTTGACAATCTGGATCATTCCCTAAGAGTTCAAATTAATATACACAGCCTTTACTGAGTTACGCCCTTTTGACTTTCTGTACAAACATAACGTGTTTTGATTTACCGTGAGCTGTAGGGGATTTGACATCCTGAAAGGCATAATCACTGGACCTTTCAACGAAACTGAAGAAAATATATGCATCATAATTTTAAATGGATGCTTGTAAATAAATAAAAGTTCAAATGGGTATAAAATCCTTTTAATAGACAGTGTTTCCCAAACTGTGATAGAAATTCACAAAAAATACCAGATATTTCAGTCACATATGCAGTGACCATCATCAGTAATAAAACTAAACTAAAACAATTTAAAACAATAGTTTATTTACGAAATAAAATAAAATTACATATTTTTTAATTCTCGAATTCTTTTCAAAGCAAAGGCGGATGCTAGCCTCTTTGACCTTCTTGGGTTCGGTTCGTTAGAATTCAATGATATAACACTTGGACAGAGATCAACTATATTAGGTGTATTGAACTTTATTCTTATCAGGTTTAATAAATTATCATAGATCAAGCCCAAATTCACCTGTGTCGCGATTCAGATTTGAATAAGATTCAAATCTGAATCCATGGGCGTAGGCAGCATCTTGTGTAGAGGGGGGTAGCCGCTTCTGTGATAAAGGGGGGAGGGATCTTACTAATACTTCCCGAGGTCATATGAATATAGGTCTTTAGAAACTTGTCATTCTATATTTCACTAAAACTCAGCCTTTAACATTTTCCCATGTTCTACTTTTCCTGCAACAGTATAATATAAGAGACCCACTATCCTATTTCCAATTTCCAGAAAACATAAACACCACAAAAGC
>JAQQPU010002223.1:57025-70561 GCA_029168905.1 Artemia sp. Kazakhstan ARC1039 | reverse complement strand
TTTTTTTTTTTTTTTAAGGGATGATCGCATCGACCCAATGGCCCTATAATATCGCGATAGGGCTCATTCGAATGGAAATTAAAAGTTATAGGGCCGTTCTTAAGTGACCAAAAAAATTGGAAGGCAACTAGGCCCCATATCACTGTCATTTTTTCCCTAAGTCACCCGATCAAAATTTTGAGATAGACATTTTGGCCAGCATAGTCGAAAAACCTAATAACTTTGTCATTAAGGATGAGTGAATCCCCCACAGTTCCCGCGTAAAGGGCTGCAAGTTGTGAGCTTTGCGCATTGTTCACATATAGCATAGGTGAGTGCAAAGTATACAGCCGTTTTCAGGGGAAATATTTTCTGGTGGGGGGGGGGGGGGGGCCCGGGGACGATGGTTACGTGGGAGGATCTTTTCACGTAGGAATTTTTCATGGGGGAAGGGAATTATCCATGAAGGGGGCGCAGGATTTCCCAACAGTATATAAAAAAGACCAGAAATTAAACATAAAAAAACAAGTTGTTTCAACTGAAAGTAAGGAGCAACATTAAAACTTAAAACGAACAGAAATTATTACGTATATGAGGAGCCTCCCCCCTCGTCAATATCTCGCTCTTATCGCTAAAGTTGATTTCGGTACTTTCAAAAGAGCTAGTTATTCTAATTAAACGGCCTTTGTGATTCAGGGGTCATTCTTAAAGAATTGGAACAAAATTCGAACCTTAGCGTAAAGAGCGAGATATTGACGAGGGGGCGAACCCCTTAATAAACGTAATAATTTGTTTGTTTCAGGTTTTAATGTTACTCCTTACTTTCAGTTGAATTTTTTTTTTACTTAATCAACATAAACCTCCAGTGGTGGCGCAGTGGATTGAACTCTGATTTTTAACACAAGATGCAGGGTTCGACCTGACCTCATCTGCAGCAATCTGCCACAGGACCTGGAATTTGAATCCGGCAATGAGATTATGCGAATGCTTCTCAATAATAATCCAAACAAGATGAAGAAGAAGAAGACCGGTACAAACTAAAAATATTTTGGATTAGTTTCAAAGTCTCTATAAAGTTGCAAGATTATTTTGATGCTCAAGCCACCTTCAGTAGAGCACAATAGTTACGCCTATTCTATAAGTTATTGTAATTACCTCTGTTGAACGGATTAAGCACTTCAGATGAACTGGAGAGGGATTCACCCATCCTAACTGTACGCATTTGAGATACAGATCATTTAGAAATTGCAAATGCGCCAGCTTCCAAAACAATCTATCCTTTTTTGTGTGAAAGCCAGGAACCAGACAAAATCCAGCGACTAACATGATGTCATGTCATTAATTTATGGAAATGTGAAACAAGTGGAATTAGTGTTTTTTAATTATTTTATGTGTGACAACGCCAGTAAATTTGAAATTAACGCTGCTTCGCTCTTTGCGAAGTGACTTAGCATTTTAAATTGTTTTGTTTTTTTCAATCTCTATTCTCAGTTGTTCCAATGAAGCAAAAAAACAAGGTCTTTTGATTGAACTAAATGATTTTTTTCAATATGAAAGTAAAGAATGATATTAAGACTTAAAAAGAGCAGAAATTATTTCGTATATGAAGAGGTTGTAACCTCTTAAATCCGTTCTTTAAACTAAAGTTTTATAGTGCTTCAAGAATACTTCTTATTCCAAATCAACGGTCCTTGTGTTTGAAAATCCCTTATTAAAGAAACAACAAGTCAAGCTTTAGTGTAAAAAGCGGGGAGTTGGGGAAGGGACAGTACCCCTCATATACGGGCTAATTTATGTGTGTTTCAATTTGTAATGTCACTCTTTAAATTTATTTGAAAAAAAAATTTCTGTTCGTTCATATAAATAGGAAAATGAGAAATATTCTGGTTTAAATCTCGGTAAAAACAAAGCTCCCAGTTGCACTTGCTCCCCCCCCCCATAACATTTTTTGGTGGCGCCTATGATGCTCCTTCCCCAGCCTCTCCATTTTTGTACCGGTAAGCATAAGCATATGAATACAACCTTTTATGTTAGAAAGAAAAAGATAGTCTGCATCAAGAGGTGGGCATTCACCCCATAGCACCTGTTATACTGGCGACGTCCAGAAACATTCCCGGATACTAAGGAGATTATACAGTAATTTCTCCCCATCTCCTTCTATATTTATCTGAAGGCTTACGAAGAGTTAGGAAATACGGGCATAAAAACTTATTTTTTGAGGCTCAAGCATACTTCCCCCAATTACACAGAGATCCATCAGCCCTCCTCCATAATGGCTGATGTGCAGTTATACACCACTGTCCATAACTTTATCAAATTCCAAATGAGTCAAATGAGTTAAATAAAGCTTTAAAACAATTTTCTAAATTAACTGTTTATTTTGCATAGATTACGTGAATCTTTATGCGCAGCTACGCGACATTACTGCCTCTAAAACTGGAGAGCTCAAATGTACAGTTTTTGGATAATTTTAAATCGATTGGTTATCTGAGAATTTCCACTCGATGGGTTTTTGGCAACCTACATATTTGGAATCATAGATAGCGCAATAGCTCTGCTTAAGTAAAGAGAGATATGTCTTCAATATTCCTTTTTTTGCCAGACCACTTAGCATGGAAGAAGCTGTCGTACAGATTTCAGTGAGGCTTATTCGATTGGAAATAGAAAGTTCTAGCACTCCTTTAAGAGTCAAGAGATTGGAGCAACCATCCAGGGACAGATCCAGGAGACCCGAGGGACAGTGGCCCCTCCCCCATGATTTTTATGAAGCCCTCATTTGTTTTTTTTTCTCTGTTTTACCAGTTTCTTTGAATAGACTTGTCAATTTGGTCAATTACTGGCACCCTTGTGATATTGCCCCCCCCCCTTCAATATTTTGCTCTAGATATAATTTTGCAACCAGCCGTCTCTTGCACGCTTTATTTAGCTGCATACTACCCCCCCCCCCCACATCAACGCCCAAATATATCCGATCAAATTTTTAGGTAACCTTTTTGTTCAACTGAACTAAATGAGCCAAATTAAAAGATAATATGTGCATCCAGATTGTCAAAAGGAAGTATTTTCTAAATGTCAGGAATGGCTAAACGTATTTAGATAAAATTTTCATGGCGTGTCGGGGGTGATGTTGGAATGAATCTACAGACACTATGTACAACCAGGTTGTCAAAAGGGCTTATCTGCAATGTCTACGGAAATGGCCAAGGATATTAAGTTGCAACTTTCAGTGCATGCTGACAGGGATATTGAACGAAATCAAGACACTATATGCATCCATGTTTACAAAAGGGCGCATCTAAAATGTCTCAGAAACAGCAAAGCGCATAATTAAATTAGAACTTTCAGGGCATGTTGAACTAAATGAAAGAACACTAAGTGCATCCAGGTTGTCAAAAGGGTGCATCAGCAATACCTGAGGAACGGGTAAATGTATTAAGTTGAAACTTCCAGAGAATGTTGAGGGAGGTGTTGAACTAAGTCAAAAGACACAAGGCACATCCAGGTTGCCAAAAGAGCATATCTTCATTATCTCAGGAATTGCTAAGGTCATTAAGTTGAAACTTCTACAGACTAATGGGGGGTGGGGTTGTTGAACTGAATCAAAAGACACCACGTGAATCCAGACTGTCAAAAGGGCGTACCTGAAATATCCCTGGAACGGCTAAGGGTATTAAGTTGAAATCTAAAGGTAATGTTAAGGGGGACATTGAACTATCTCGAAATACTTTTAGCGCATCCAGGTTGAGGTATTGAGGCATCCAAAATGAGGTATTTGTTATATATCAGGAACAGCTGCATTAAGGTGAAACTTTCAAGGGGGATATTGAATTAAAAAAAAAAGACACCAAATGCATCAAGGTGATCGAAATGGCATATCTGCAGTACCTCGGAAGTAGCTAAGGGTATTAAGTTAAAACTTCCAAGGAAAGCTGAAGTGGATGTTGAACTAAATCAAAAGACATAATATATATCGGGGTTGTCAAAAGTGTGTATCTGCAATATATCAGGAACAGCTTACAGTATTAAGTTGAAACTATCAGGGGATGTTGAACTAAAGCAAAAGACATCATGTGCACCTAAATTTTCAAAAGGGCACACCTGCAATACATCAGGACCGGCTAAGAATATCTAGTTGATACTTTCAAGGAATGTTTGGAGGATATTGAACCAAAATCAAAAGACACTAAGTGCATCATGGCTGTCGTAGTTACATGTATGCAATATCTCCGCGGCTAGGCGTATTGAGTTGAGGGAAAGTTGAGGAACACGTTGAAATAAATGAAAAGACTCTTTGTGCATCCAAGTTGTCAAAAAAAAGCGCATCTGTAATATCTCAGGAACAGCTAAGTGTACTAGGTTAAAGTAATCAGGAAATAATGAACTAAATCCAAAGAAACTACAAACATCCGGATTGTCAAAATGGCGTATCTGCAATATCGCATGGAAGTCTATGGTGTTAAGTTGAGACTTCCAGGAGATATCGAAGGGGATATTGAACTAAATCAAAATTTATTATGTGCATCCAAACTTGCCCCCAAACGAATTTATTTTGTATATTAGGTACCTCTTGACCAAGGATTTAAGGATTAAGTTTCAAACTGATAAGGGACAAAAATTATTTCAGTCCATTTCTGGGTCCCCGAAAACACACCCCTCTCCCCAGCAAAAAGCTTCGAGGGGAAATCCTGTCTCTGAAAATGTACAGGGGAGAATTTTGCGAAGAAAAGCATAAAGAGCTATAGAGCTATACAGCTGTGGCTGAAGAGCTATACAGCTAGCCGTTTTCCATTCTTATTTTTACGATCATTCAACATTTTTTTTTCAGAAGGCGTGTCAAACCTTACATTTTTTTTAAAAAGAACTTAAGCAGAATCTATTGAGACTATTGCAGACCAACCTAGGGTCCTAGAACGCAGTTTCATAATACCAAACGCACTATCTTACGATTAATTCCAAATATCCCATCGTTATTGATTGAACATTACATCGTTTTTCAATGCACCTTTTTTAGGCTAAAAACCGTTTTTCCATTGTGTTGAAACTTGTCACCATTCCAAACAAAAATAAACTTCCTTTAAATCTAATTTACGAAACTCAGTTGTGCAATTTAAATACATCCAAAACTTTTGCAAACTACGAAATTTAACCGAACCAACACCAAGCTACTTTACCTGATTACAATGTTGACACAGCTCGCCAAATTTTGCCCAATAATGAAACTGACAAAAGAGTATTCCATCCTTTTCAAAATACCAATTATTCAAGATCATGGTGCAGACAGAACATCTAGGAAATCAAAAATAAATATTATTTCTTGTCCAAGTAAAACCAATATCAATATCTTATCGATAAACATTTATTGAAAAACATTTATTAGTTTACAAGACAATGAGAGATAATGTGAGGAATGGCCAACTTGCAGAAATCACACACACTAGGTAGAGCGTGCTAAGCGTGGAAAAAGTGTGCCACGTATTGCGAGTATTGTGCCTAGCGTGGCTAAACTCTGCGGCACAGGGGGTGCTCCAGGATGTACACCAAGTGGCAGAAAGTGGGCCACCCCTCGGGAAAATGTCATTTAAAGAACCAAACACAATGCATTAGCGTTAAAAATTGAGAACAGATCGGGTAGTTTCTATGGATTCTGTTATATGAATTGGGACCTTATGTTGGGGTGATTATTACTGGGACCTTATGGAGCCTAACTGGTTTTATGAATATGATTAAACCATATCAAACAAATAGTCAGATTTTGACGATATGAGTTAAGCCTTGTCTGGCAAACAAACCTATCTACAAAACAACTAATCAAATGGTCTACATGTTCAGCAGCTGATGTTTGGTTCAATCTAACATTCATCTTCAACATGTATGTTAATCACTTAAACTTTTTCGCATGCTGATCAATGGTCTGCGTTGCGCAGGTACTGATCTTCTAATTCAATGCCTTCAGCCAGGAGTGCAATACGTGGTTGGGGACAAATCATCCGACGTTTCCCGTGTTTTCCCCCCAGATGTCTCCAGATACCCATGACGAGCTGAGTAGACTATGGCTGAGCTTACAGAGTCAAACCATTGACTACGTCCCAAACCAAATAACGAGCAACACGAGGACTCGAACCCCTACCCTCAGGATTTCAAATCAGCGTTCAGGTCACTCGCTATGACGGCTCATTGCATGTTCATAGCATTAGTTATCTATTAATAGCATTAGTCAAGTTGAGCTACAGTAATCAAAAAGTGACAATAAAGCTAAAAATGCGTTTTATGCAAAACTTAGTCAAGGGAGGTTGGTAGAGACGATTGGCGCAAATACAATCCCCACATTCCTTACTGTTGTATAAATAAATCTAATAAAGTTTTTTCACGAGTATATTTCCTTGGAATGAGTTTTTTTTTCCTTTTTTGGAAATGTTTTCACTTTTATAGAATACATTAAACACATTATTGTTTCTATATTTATATCATTAAAAATATCTGTGATTATTGCTAGTTTTACGTTATACCCTGAGATTCTGAAATTTTCAGCATACTTAGCACCTGATGTCCCCTTAATCAACTTCTTTTTCACCTTGTTCTATTTTTTGAGGCCTGCCTCTGTTGAATTTCCTTGTGAAGGGATAAAAAACGTGGGTTCTCGGAATGACACCTCGGATCTCGAAAAAAAATGTTATTGAAGTATACTACTTAGTGCAGGGTGTCTTGCTCTTATAAATATTCCGAGCGTGTCATGATTCTCTGTTGTTACCTAGTTGCATTGTCAAACAGTGGTGCTAATCAAAATAACTAGTAAAAGGAAGTTAGTAAAGGCACTAGCAACCTTTGATGCCACATCAAATATCTTAATTAAAGATAGTAATAGTATCCGATGTGTACTGGAGCCCACCCCTGATGCCCTATTTTAATTTCTTTGGATCGGTATCAACAAGGTTTTATGAGTCCCTGCAAAAAGCAATCACCCATATTCAGCAATAATAAAGCAAGACCAGCAGATAGGGATAATAGAACAGAACTCTATAAAGGAAGCTTGTATTGGGCCTTCGTGTCTATGAACAGCTGCAGGGCTCGTAGTTTCTTTAGCAAAATGATGCCGAGTATTCGCAAAATTATCCGCTATGACATTTCTGGAAGGAAACGCGTGAGTCCCAGGATGATACCCCGAGGAGCCCCATCTTTACTAGATATTTGTGGAATACAAGCTGGAGAATGCCATAGGGAGCGCAACTGCTTGGAAAATTCCCAAGAGCCTAGAGCAGACAATAAAAAATCCATGCACGTAGATTTCTTTTAAAAATCACTATGTTAAGACTTTATCAAAAGCTTTTGCTTAGTCAAAACGTCTTAGTGATGTATCCATATACCAGAAGCTCAATCAACTCCTGATGTTGGATATTTAGGCAGTGTTGTGTCAGTCGTTTCCAACTGAATCTATACTGCTTGTTGGCAGTATTTGTCAATTGCACCAATGAGCAATTTTAGTTTCCGAAATATTTACACAGGATTTTTACATCATCCGTTTCTATAGCCACAACTGACGTTTCAGTTAAATACGCACTCTTATCTCCCATGGTGTTGTTGCTTAGAAAGACTGTTTAATTGCCGGATAAAAGCGGAATTTTCAACTTCATTAATTGCTAGACAAAGAAACTAAGATTGCTGAAGTCAGAAACTAACTTACCCTGGCAAGTGAATACTGCTCCTCTGTGGACCATGGGCATACTAATTTATAGACTGAAGATAAAAAGACAAACACCAATGGCATTATAGAATCAAATTGATATCGCAATAAAACGGTTTTGTGGAACTATTCTTTTTTTTTTTTTTTTTTTTTTTTTTTTTTTTTTTTTTTTTTTTTTTTGCCACACAAGTTGTCTATAGTTTGACTTCAACTGCTTCTTAAACCATAAAAAAATAAAATTGTTTAGCTGATTAAAATTTTCAGAGTAAAATTTACGTCTGCGTATTGGAAACTCGGATGGGAAGGTTACTACTACTACTACTAACAACTCATCGCAGCACCAAGCCGCCTGAGGCCAACACAGCTACGCACGCTCCTCCTCCACCCCAATCTATTCAAAGCCTCCCTTTTTACACCCGCCCACGAAGTTCCCATTTCCTTTAAATCTTTCTTTATGACGTCCTCCCAACCCAGACGGGGACGACCTGCTTTCCGTTTAGCCCTAGATGGTTGGCCGAAAAGAACAACCTTCGGCAATCTGTCATCCTTCATCCGAACAACATGCCCTAACCACCTCAACCTTTCTTTCATTATAGACCTAGAAAGCGGTATTGAACCACATTTTTCGTATAGCCTATTGTTTGAAATACGGTCAGTCAGCCGGGTACCCAGAACAATCCTTAAGCAATTTCTCTGGAAAACATCTAGCAAATCTTCATCCGCTTTTCGGAGCGTCCATGCTTCAGAGCCATATTTGACCACTGTCATCACTGTAGCTTCTAAGATTCTAATCTTGATTTGCAGACTTATCTTCCTATTCTTCCAGACTTTTTTTAACTGTGAAAAAACACCCTGAGCCTTGGCTATTCTATTTTTAACATCTTCACTGCTCCCACCATCTTTACTAATAATACTACCAAGGTAAGTGAAACTGCCCACCTGATCAATCTTTTCATTACCCAACGTCACCTTTTCATCTTCACTTATTCCTAGCCTTAGTGACTTGGTCTTCCTAACATTAATTTTCAAACCAATACTAGCACCCTGAACTCGCAAAACCTCTAAAACTTCATTCATTTTGCTCACACTTTCATCTAGGATGCTTAAATCATCAGCATAATCCAAGTCCAGGAGACTTTTTCCTCCCCATTTGATTCCGTGGTCTCCCATTGCCTTTCCTGTGCTCCTTAAAACAAAGCCCATCAAAATAATCCATATAAAGGGGGATAGAACACAACCCTACTTAACTCCTGATTTAATACAAAACCAGCTGCTAACCTCATTTCCTACCTTAACCGCAGCAGTGTTATTCTCGTACATAGCACTAATCACTTTAATGTATTTGTCTGGTATACCATACAAGGATAAAACCTAACTAAAATCATGGACCTGAATATACAGTCTTATTATCAGGCTATACTTTGCGGGCAGGAACTAGGGAAAGTCGAAAGCTTCACTTATCTTGACTCGCTCTTAGACTCTCATGGAGGCTGTGACCTGGGCGTACAGAACAGAATCAATTAAGGTCCATCCATCCATATTCTCTGAACTTCGCCGCCATCTGTGGAACCGACGGGAGATCAGTTTGAAGACAAAAATTTATGTCTATAAAGCGGCAGTTAGGTCTGTTCTATTCTATGCAGTTGAGACCTGGCCACTGAAGCCGCTTCATTTCCATGATTTGGAAGTCTTTGACCACCGCTGTTTACGAAAAATCCTGAGGATTCAATACTCCCGCAGAATCTCAAATGCTGAGGTGCGTCACCGCTCCTGTAACATCCAGCCCACAGCCACGATCGTCAAAAAGAGAAGACTGTGTTGGTTTGGCCATGTCCTGAGAGGACCCAATGACCGCAACATCAAGAAATTGCTTCTAGCTGCTCCTCTGTCAGATTGGCGCAGATGCCCGGGCGGTTAATTGAAAAATTGGTGGGCAACTGTCAGAAACGACCTCGATACGATTGGTGGATTTCGGAAGATTGGCAGGAAGTGGGAGAGCTGCTGGCTCCGGTTTGCTGAAGAGCTGGCACGTGATCACGACAAATAGTCAACCATAAGGAATCTTCTAGATGCCGGGTGAGGCGTTGACGTCTGGTCCCGCAGCATGTACAGGTAAATACAATCTAAGACCACACTGGCTATACACGACCTATAAAACCAAGAGAGGAAACGAAATAATAAATGAAAAATAAAATCAAATAGGTGAGAAGACATTCAGCGTATATTCTGCTCTTGTTAGCTTCACTGCGGAAGGTTAGATTTTGTGTGTGTTTTTTTTTTTGTTGTTTTTTTTTTTTTTTTTGCACTGAGGACGATTTGAAGGAAGTCCTTGTAGAAATATTTACTTGTTCTTCCTCTTCATAATTTGCCACTGGCTGACAAAATCCTCGTTTTCTAACCTATTTAATTCTATTTTTCATTTATTATTTCCTTTCCTCTCTTGGTTTCATACGTCAAGTACAAGTAAGTAAAGTATACTGCTTGTTTCAAGCTTTAAATTCGTTCTTTTTACTCCATTAAAATGAATTTGCAGCTGCGGATGAAGCTACAGCAACTTTTTTGCTACAGCAAAAAATACATATCTGCTAGGGATGTTATTTGCGGTTCCAATAAAACAAAAAAAGATTCTTCAAATATTTTTTTCTAGTTTATTCCTTATGTGTCTTAACACACAAAATAAATACTAAAAATAATGAAAGCAACATAGATTAGCAGCGATGCTAAGAAAAGAAAGCGAAACAAATATTTAGGCAACTAAACTACGGGCGCGAAAGCGGGGAGGAATTTACCCCTTCATGACCAAAAATACACAAAAAGGGCAGGGTTGTAAAACAGTTGGACAAAAAAGACACTGCTGGGAAACACCTACCTCCTCGTAAAAAAAAACCTGTGGTTCCCCTTACACTAGACGTCAGTGACCCAAGGCCGTATCCGGAATTTTGTTCGGGTAGCGGGTATTTTCTTCGGGGGGAGAGGGTAAAAAAAACTTCAAAGCGCACCATAAATTTGTTTATATACACTTTTGTTAGTTTTACGAGTCGGACACAAATTTCAGGGTGGGTTCAAATCCCTTATTCCCTCCCCCCTGGATACGATCTAGATGTAATCCTACGCAATTTTCCTTATAAATACCTGCCAATTTTCATAACATATTCTGCATTTTTACAATTCACAATATATCCGAGAAACACTCAGACTGCAGCTTATTATTTCACAGCTTGACACTTACATATCAACTGATACGAAAAAAAAGAATTAACTCGAACCCTGCCAAATTAGCCGAGCCACTTGGAGTTAATCCAAAGACGTCACTTAAAAAAACAGCTGTTTCGTAAAATTGTGTAAATTGCCGGCAAATATGTAATAAATTAATGTTTCAGACGAAATCCATATAATCTGTCAAAATGTCCGTACTTAATAAATTTAAAAGGTATTAGTCCTTGAACAAGGGAAAGGGGTTCAGAGGATTCATCAGCTTGCCAGTAGGAAGAGGGCGTATTTGTAGGCTACTATTTTTCCATTTTACCACAAGGGGTTCTCCTTCAAACAAACTCTGGATGGACTCCCAAAAAAACCTTTCTTTTGTGCGCAAGCATACTTTGACATAAATAAAACCAAAAAAGTAGATAGAATATATCTAAAAAGTTGTGTTAAAAAGAATCATGCATCTTTAAAAAGATGAGTTGTCTTTATCAGTTACCTTAATTCGCACTTCGGAGCGAAATAAGGTCTAATGCTAAACCTGTTCGGCTCCGTAGTTGAGGTGGCAACTATAACTACATATACACTACACGGGTGTTGGGCAATATCTTAATTAAACGATATATCGATATTTTTACTTTCGATATTCGATAATCGATATCGATATTTCTGATCAATTTTTTGGTCAGATTTAATTTAGGGTTTGGAAGAATTTAATAACAAAATTTGCAATTAAAGAGTATTTTGCGCATTCTAATTTGAATTTTAATTGCACATTATTCAAATTTTCAATAAAATAAATAAAATTCCACTACATGAATGAATATTACAAAAACCCTGATTTGGAATCACTCGGGCTCAGGATAAAGAAAAATAAACTACTGATTATTTTTGACTATTCAAATCAGCAACATGTTAATATTTTCCCCTGAGAATTGGTTCTGCCTTTCAGTGATCAAATAAAAAAAAAAATCAATTGAAAGCAAGGAGCAATACTAAAACTTAAAAGAACAGAAATTTTAACGCATATAAGGGGGGTAAAACATCCTCAATACCTCGCTCTTTACGCCCTAAGTTTCTTTTTGTATTTTAAAAATCTCCTGACTCTAATAAAACGGGTCTTGGGTTTCAAGAGTTGTTCTTAAATAATTGGGACAAAAAGTTAAAATTAGCGTAAAGAGCGACGTATTGAGGAGGGGGATCCACCCTCATATATGGGATAATTTCTGCTCCTTTTAATGTTGCTCCTTACTTTTAGTTGAAAAAATTAGTTTTTATCATTTACTTTCTGATCGTTTTTCAAATAATCCTGGAAGATCCACCTTTTTTCTCCACAGAAAATCTACCTCAAAAATTTTTTCCTGGCAAAGTCCCTCACGCGTAAAATCCCTCTTCCCCCAGTTCTATCCCTGCTGAAAATTCCCCATAAAAAAAACTTCTTGAGGCAACTCCGCCTGGAAGTATTTTTAACCTACTTTCGTTTGAAAAAAAAAACTTATTTTCCTCTTAATTTTCAATGGTTTTTCAAATTACACCAGAAATTCTCCCTCCTTGGAAAATTTTTCCTGGAAATTCTCCCCACCCAATGTCTCAATGAAGGTTTCTCCCGCGTAAAATCTCCCCATGGAGAATTTCTCCGGCGGAAAATTACCACCCCCACGAAAATATTCCCCAGACAACTTTAACTCCTTTGAAAATTTTACCTGGGCTATTTCCCCGGAATATCTTCAAATATAAAATTGAATTGGCAATGAGAAAGTAGGTCTAATAAAATGAATTCCGTATAATAATTCTCGTAAATTCCCCCTTGTATAGTTTCCCTTTGAAAGTTCATCCCTGGAAACTTCCCTATTCACGGAAAATTCTCCCCTTGGAAAATCCCACCGCAGAAAAAAAATCCCCCCCACAGGAAAACCACCTGCCCCCAAAAATGTCTGTTTACTTCCCAAAACAAATACTATATGTAAAAAATGGACAAATTTCATAGCTTACAACCCTTTCCCTCGGGACTTGCAGGGCGGTGTCATCCCCAGAGACATGATTAAATCACAAAAGAATCACAAGATTTCCTATCGTAAATCTCTTTTCTTTTCTCCTCCGTCATTTTCTAGGTGAGAAGACAGTTAGTGAGTAAGAAATGTTCATTTAGATTTAGTCAAAAGGGTTTGTGAAACGTGTTTAAAAATAGGTAGCAACCATTAAAAATATTCTCTAAAATTAAATGATTAAGGCCACTTGGTTCATTCTTTTCTTCTTTTAATGAGTCTCATTAAAAATATATATTACAGTTAAAACATGGCTGTTTAACCAAGTTGACTTCTTAACAGAGACTGGATTTGCACTTCAATGTATCAAATTATAAATTTACAAAATATTGCTAGAACTTAGAAAAATTAGTACAAATAAATCTTAATGGGCATAAATCTTACCTTTGGGGGGAGGGGTGTCTTAGGATCCCAGTTTTGAAAAAGAAGGTAAGAAGACAATTTGAAAATAATAATTCCTATCAGGAATACAAAAATACTAGGGACAGTGGAAACGAAACATGATTATTTGAGTTGTTTAAGTGGCAAATTATGTTTAGGTCATACATCTCAATAAACAAGGAAGAACCCGAATCCTATTTTAATCAAAAAGACCTACATATCCAGCTTGTCAGTTTTTGATAGCAGCGCGAG
>JAQQPU010002223.1:0-30178 GCA_029168905.1 Artemia sp. Kazakhstan ARC1039 | reverse complement strand
TTTTACCATTATCGGTTCTTTTATTATTGTATCATAGTATTGTTGCGTCTTATATTTCTTATGGTTGTGTCATTTGGTCTAGCAATGTTTATGCAAATTTCAAAAGAGTGCAGATTTTACAAAATAAAACAGTACGTCTTCTTGGGAATTATATAGAAAATATGAATGATACCGCGTCATGTTTTAAAAAATTAAGAGTGCTTAACATTGGTCAGATTCGCGATTACCAAGCTGCTGTTGGAATGATGTATGTCCTCCAGTTTTTACAAATTTTTTTCGCGTAAATAGTTTACTCCACAGGTATGCGACTAGAGAGGCGGAAAATTTTACGGTTGAGTATTGAGACACCACACGTGCAGGTTTCGGAATTCGGTATTTGGCTCCGGCTATTTGGAATGATATCCCAGTTGGCGTTCGGGAAGCTGAACACATTGGGTCGTTTAAAGTAAAAATAAAAAAATATTTATTGGGAGAGGGGAGGTAATTTATTATTATTGTCATTATTAATGTCTTAGTTTTTTTTATTTATTTATTTATTTTTTTCTGTTCTTCATAGTTTTTGGTATTAATGTTTAATTGAGAGAGAGTGTTCAGGTTTTTTTTTTTTTTTTTTTTTTAATGAAATTTGTAAAAGGTTGAGAATTAGAGGATTGCAGCCGTCTTTCATCAGGCTTTTTGAGCCTTCCCCGGGCGGTTGCTTGTATATAGTTTATTTTGTAATTAGTAGTAAATAAAGCAAGTCAAGTCAAGTCTCAGAGTGAAAAAATATCAGAGGGCAACTAGCCCCTCCCGCCCTCCACGCCTTTGGGCGTATCGGATTGATAAACCCATCCGATAAAAATTTCAGGTGACCATTTTGTTAAAAATAGTTCAACCATCAGATATTAAAACTCCAGGGTCGACAAAACCCCCCAGGGTCCAGGGATAGGCGTTGTAAGTTATTCTCTAGGGATATATATGGTTCTTATATAAGGGATACTCGTATAAACTTCAGAGAGGGCTCATTTGATTGAAAATAGAAAGTTCTATTTCACTTTTAAAGAGTGAAAAGAGACCGAAGCTTAATCTAGTTCCCCCACGCCCTTTTTCCCCAAACCCATCCGGTAAAAATTTTGAGATAGCAATTTTGTTAAAAACAGTTCAAACATCAGATAATAAAAACTCCGAGGTTGACACAAACCCATTTTTTCACTTTGATATTGTTACTTTGATATCAGTTTTGATACTTTGATGAATATTTGATTTTTTTTTTAAAGATTGATTTTGAAATAAGGAATTTTTAAAAACTTTAAAATTTTTGCAATCAAAAACGAACAAAAATTAATTTAAAAAAAACTTTCCGAAAAATAAGTTTTTCAAAGAAAAGTAAAGGCCATTTTAAACTTAAGCTCAGCAGATACAAATACCTTTTAAAATTCAAACTCAAAACGACCAGAAATTACTATTTAAGAATAAATGAAACCCAAAACGAACAGAAATTAAACGAGCAATCATAGCAAAAGTATACAACAAGTAATAATATAAATGAATAAAGATCTTAAAGCGATTAATGCTTAGACTGAATATGAATATCAAGCTTAAAATGAAAAAAAAAATATATTTTCTTGTTGAAGTATAAATGAAACTTAAAACAAACAGAAATTAAATAAACAATCAATGCAAACAAACATACAATAGATATTGATGTAAATTAATAAATAAATCTTAAAACGAGTGAAACTTAAATTGAATATGCAAATCAAGCTTGAAACGAACAAAAATCACCACAAACAAGAGTTTGGGTATGACCTCCTTCTCTAACTGTAAAAGTCATTGATCAGATACATTTGTATCTGCTGAGCTTAAGTTTAAAATGGCCTTTACTTTTCTTTGAAAAACTTATTTTTCGGAAAGTTTTTTAATTAATACCAGAAAAAGCCGAAATAATATCTTTTTCGATATCGATAACACTTATAGAGAGCCCCATCCCCCAAATTAAGATGATTACCTATTAATTATATTCTCAATAACGAAAAGGCCGCCAAAAACAAAATGAAATCAGTTAAGGCCAGGTTAAGAAAAGCAGGAGCGTAGATAGGATTATATTCTGAATGTGATTCAACTTATTTCAGTGGGCGGGAAAACGTCGGGTTTTTTTCTAATTTTAAATAAAAAAGTTTTTTCAACTGGAAGTACGGAGCAACATTAAAACTTAAAAAGAAGAAAAAACATTCTGTATATGAGGGAGAGGGGGGCTGCCCCTTCCTCAACCCTCGCTCTACGCTAAAGTCTTTAAGTTCTTAAAAAAAAATATTTCTCATTAAAATTTAGCAGCCATTGTGTTTGAGCAGTCTTTCTTGAAATTGTGACAAAAAATCAAACTTTAGCGTAACGACTGAGGGTTGAGGAAGGGGCAGCCTCCCTTATATACGGAGTAATTTCTGTTCGTATTGAGTTTTAATGTTACTCCTTATTTTCAGCTGAAAACAACTTGCTTTTTTTTATTCAATTTCTGACCGTTTTTCAAATCATGCAAGGACCCCTCCCTCCCCCCTCATGTAAAATTTCCCGATAATAAACACTATATGTAAACAATGGGCAAATTGCTTAACTTACAGCCCTTTCTCAGGGGCTGTGGGGGGTCATTTCATCCTCAAGACATACTTTTTGCACTTATCAACTACGGTATGTGGAATCAAATTGCTATCTCTAAATTTTAATTGCATGTGTTTGGGGAAAAAGAGGCATGGGAGTGCTGCTAGTTGCCCTTGAATCTTTTTGGTCACTTAAACAGGGCACTTTGAATTCTGATTTCAGGTCGAATGAGCCCTCTCCCGATCTAGGGCCATTTGTTCTATACGATCGCCCTGGGGACAAAAAACAAATAAACACGCAGCCGTAATATTTCTTCTAGTAAAAAAAAAATCTGAAATTCCTCATTTTTGCAGATAGGATCTTGAAACCTTAATAATAGGAATCTCTGATATGCTGAATCTGATGGTACGATTTTCGCTAAGATCCCTTGACGTTCTGGGGATGTTTTCCCACTTTTTCAAAAAAAGGCAAAAAGTCTCAGGCTTGTAGCCTTTGATGGGTAATATTAAAATCAGCAGAAAAAGAAAATTCTTTAGATGTAATAATTGTTATCAAAATTCTTTCTTTAGTGTTTCGGTTACTATTGGGCCGAATCGCTCTTTACTTACATGAACTATTTGATATTCAATAACCCAAAAGTTTTCTGTGGTAAAACTAACAGAGCATTAAACAACACATTCCCATCTGAAGTAAGCATAATAAAAGAAATTATATTTTTCAATCACTCAAATGAACCCATTGGAATCTTAAAATATTATTCTATTTTGACACATGATCAGGCAGACAATAGAAATGTTCAAGCGTTATTAAGAAATGATGAATTATGGCTGCTATCAATGCAACTCGTATTGCAATAAATAAGTGTGATGGTAATAAATTAAAGACGTTTAAGTCTGCTGATAAGGAGCAACACCTTTGTTGCGAAGAGAACATAGTTTTATACAGATCTTAAAAAACGAGGAGACATTCAAAGTAGCATATGTCCCAAAAGTGAAGTTTCGGAAACCCTCTAAAGGCTAGAGTGTCATTTGTGTTTTGTTAAAACGATTTTAGGTTAAATTTCTATCTTTTTAGATTAAACTTCATTCCAGAATTGGTCTGGTTGGCACTGAGGGTTGCCTTCAACTACAGCAACAAATTGAAAATTGTGCTAAAGGTCAATAAAAGGTTACTTACCTGAAACAATCAGCATGCCATTTTTTGGCAAGAGTTCTGAAATACTCTTCATCAGCTACTTCTAAATTACAGGCCCCACATAGAATACTACAATTTGAATCTGAAATGAAATCGATATTGGTGTTAATAAGGTATAACTTTATTGAAGGGCCCCATGGTAGGGAGGTGAGAACTGCTTCAGCCTCAAGGATACCAAAATCATGCAAAGATTATTCAATACATAGGATTGAAATTCCCCCTCACCATCCGCCCCGAATTTTCTATACAGATTATCATAAAATTATTGTGCTAAACAACAGCTAATCAAAAATTTGTATAAAAATGATATTAATATTCAAAAACGAATATTAATAATCTCCTGGCCCAGTCCAACAAATCGAGGTCCAACATTTTAGTTCTTAAGCATAAAACCTTGAAAAACAATAAGAATAGTCCCATGATTAAAACAGGAGCCGGTATTTCCCCCACAGAAAATCCCAGCCACAGAGAAACCACAAAATAGGTACCTCAAAATGTCGATCAAATGTCCTAAGGGGGTAACAAAAGGACCAGATATCAAAAACGGTTTTAGGACAGGGGCTGGTTGATCTCCAATCACCTTCGACTTATAAAAAAAAAAAGACTAGAACTCTCCATTTTCGATCAAATGAACATCCTCTGAAGTTACTACAACTTCGAGGGGGAGGTTGGGATGAGGAAGTGACAGCCCCCCCCTCCTTAATGGAATAAATTCTGCTAATTTTGGGGTCAATGTTACTCTTTACTTTTATAATAACAGTGTAGATCGGAAATATTTCCAGAAATCAAGAGGAAATAAATATCAATGTCTAACTGCACACACCTCTCCCACCCCTTCCTTAGAATTAATTTTGTATTTACCAGAAGAATCAAAGAGATTTAGGATGTTTTGATGTTTTGGCATTAAAATACATTCTTTGAGGCATCTTCCCCCTCCAAAGTTTATACGAACGCCCTTCTCATAAAAACTTTATATGAATGGTGATTAGAATGGTTATTTTTAAGCGTTTCCCAACAACTTAGTCACTCGTGTTAATGATTATTTTCACTGAGGTATGCCAGTATTCTTCCCAATACCTAATTGTATAAATAGTTTTATGCTTCCCAACAGTCAATTGCAGTGGGAGCCAGGGGGTGAGGATTATGCCCCCTTATATTTTCCAAAATATCCTGTTTGTGGATGTTCCCATTTAAAAAATGTCAAATTTGGCCCCTTTTCCTATATTTTGAAAATAAATTTGGCCCGCCCCTCCCCCCCCCTAAAAAAACATGAATTGGCGCAACTTTTCCCCAATATCAGGCAAATTCACCTTTGGTAAACTAATAGAAAAAATGTTAATGCTCTGCCCAATTACATTTTCACTGTAAAAAAAAAAAAGAAAGGAAATTATATGAACTGAATAGAACCTTACAATATTTCTTATTAAACTTCAGTGCATATACAGCATTTCAGTAAGAACAGTTTAGCTTATCATTGACAAAACTTTGAGTCTGTATGAAAGCTCCAAAAGTAATGTTGAAGTTAACAAAAGTTGAATCAACGTTTATTCTGACAAAAGTACTCTTACAAAACGTCTTGATGCCTATTTTTCAAAGCTTTCAAGGGATTTTCTCTGGCCTAAATTTTGGACGGAAAACACCAATTATTTTCCTTTATAAAAATACAGCTAGTTATAGCTGATCTTGACTCAATTATTTATGTTTTTTCTATAGTTGATTCATTAAAAAGTTTTTTTTTTAAACTAAAGAGGACTTTGACTGTTGTTACCACAGTACATATATCTGGGTCTAGATATATGCACTGTGGTAGCTTCACATAAACTTAAAAACACAGTCCATATTGGTTAGATGATTTCATAGATGAGCAATTATACAAAAATGATAAGCATTTCAAAAAGTCTCGTCATGCTCCAAAGCTTATCTACATAAGGACACATTTCAAGTGGCAAACCCACTTGGATCTGCATCTAAAAACAACAAAATTGTAAGAATATATGTGATTATCGAGAACTGTCCTCCACATATCACATCAAGCGTAAGAAAGAACGATTTTTCATTACTTGCTTGTTTGAGAGTGATTTAAGATGTTAGGAAGACCAATTTTTTTGGAAAAATTACATATCAGATAGTTCAAATGATAGAAGGATTTACAACACATGAAAACTCTGAAGGACTAATTAAATGTAACTCTGCTATTCTAGATTGGTCGGCATTTAGTTGGTTGATTTCAAAGTACCCTTGCAAGTTCTGTCTGTGCACCATATCTTATGCGTGCCAGTCTTATTCTGACTCATAACAAGGACTGGAAAGAAATAGCGATATGTTTTGTGAAACCAATAACATGGTTTTAATGAGTTACCTGGTTTCCATATTGTTGGAGCTTTACCTCCTTACATTTCCCATGAAGTTTTTGAAGAACCACTGAAGGAAGATTTGACTATATGTCTTAAAGCTCTTGTAAGACAAAAACTATTTACCTTTAATTTGTTGAGGACAAAATTGTTAGATAACTAAAGGAACTATATTTGTATCTGCATTAATTCATATAACTGCCATCATTAAGATTGTTCGGTTTCTGGAAAAAAGTGCAGTGTTAGAATTTAATTTATGGAAAATATAGAATTTGTTTCACCATTTAACATTTTTCTAGTACTGGTTTCTTGGGCTACTATTAGCATTATGCTTTTTTTATAAGTTTAAGGAACAATGTCCATCCATCTGGTAAAATAACCCAACTTTTTATTGTTATAAACAATTTTTATTTCAAGCAATGTCTATTTATTATTTATAACATTAAGAAACAAAATCACAATATTAAACAAGATTACTGAAAAGAAATTATATTGTCAAGTTCAATGACAATATAATATTTATTGATATTTGTTCCTGAAAGTCTCCGACAATTTTGAATGCATCAACCCTATAAAAAAAAACATTGAAAATGTATTGTTTTCAGTAAAGTGCAGCTCTACTTCTCAGTGTGGAAGTTTCTCCTTGTTTTATGTTCGATTTGGTTATTGATTGTAATGTCTGCTCGTTTTGGGTTACATTTATGTATTGATAGTGAATGTGGTCATTTGTAATTCCATTGAATATACAGAACATTATCGAAGTATGTGTTTGAAATGTTATTTGACTTCATTTCTATTCATCTTTGAATTAATGTAGCTCTGCTTTTCTTTGAAAAACTTACTTTGTGGAAAAAGCTTTTTAAAATTAATTTATGTTCGTTTTTAATTGACATAGTCGTTTTGATTGGTTACGAAAAGAATATTTTTAAATCTTTTCGGTTTTTCTCCATCAAAATCAAGATTTTGCTTTATTATTTTTATGTTGGGTAAAATTTTGCAAACAAATTAATATTAGTTGTTCTATACTCAGTTGAACATCCCCCTCAACATGCCCTGGAAGTTTCAACTTAATTCCTTCAGTCTATCCAGAGCTATCGCAGATACACCCTATTGAGAATCTTGGATGTACATGGTGTCTTGTGATTTAGTTCATCTTCCCACTCAACATGTTCTATCGGTTTTAACATAATACCCATAGGCATTCCGGAAAAATCGCAGATACACCTTTTTTTGCAAAATTGGATGTACATAACGTCATTTGATTTACTTCAACATCCCTAACAATATACTCTGAAGGTTCCAATGTAACACCCATAGTTTTTCCTGAGATATTCCACAGAAAACCTTATGAAAATCCAAATAGACATAGAGTCTTTTGATTCAATTTACCTCTCCCTCAGCTTCAAGTTGGAATCACAGCTGCAAGTAGTAAGAGTCAAGATTAGTGTCAGTCATAAATATTCGTGATCATAGTTAATTGCAGGCGCAAAGTCACAATAACAGTCGCAAGCAGCAACAAGTAGTCGCAGTAGCAGTTACAAGAAATCACAGTCGCAAGAAGTGTAGTCACAATTAGTTGGAGTTGCATTCATAAGTGCTTGAAGTCACAAGTAGTTGCAGGAGTAATTGTAGTAGTAAAAGTAGTAGATTAAATTATCCCTGAAAGTTTCAATTTAATATCCTCGGCTGTTCCAGCAATATTTCAAATACGTCATTTTGACAACTTGCATGCATAGGCAACAGTGAGTTTTGATTTAGTTCAACATCTGCCCCAACACTCCCTAAAATTTTTCACCTTTATGTTCCTAGCCACTCATGACATATTGCAGATACACCCCTTTAATGTCCTTATGTAGTTACAAGTATCTTTGAGCATGTCCTGAAAGTCTCAGCTTAATGCCCTTAGCTATACCGTAGATATTGCAAATACACCTTCATGACAATATTGGATGCAAATAGTGTCTTTTGATTTGGTTCAACATCTCCACCAAAATGCTCTGTTAACCTCAACATAACACCCTTAGCTGCCCCAGGATGTTGCACATACACCCTTTTTGACAATCTGGATACACATAGTAACTTTTGATTTAGTTTTATACTCCCCTCAAGATTACCTGGAAATAAAAATAAAATGCCTTATTCTGCTCCTGAGATTTTGTATCTGTGACATTTAGACAACCAGGATAAACTTAAATCCTTTTGATTTAGTTCAAAAGTAGTAGTAGTAGTAGCACTAGTAACAGTAGTAGCTTTAAAAGTTTCAGCCTAATATCCTCAGCCATTCCTGACCTATAGGTGATAGACACTTTTGACAATCTGCTTGCACATAGTTTCTTTCGATTTAGTTTTGTATCAAAATAAACTTTTGTTGAAATTATCTACATAGCACCCTATTCTCTTCCTGAGATATTGCATATGTATCATTTTGACAACCTAGATGCATTTCAACTCTTTTGAATTAGTTCCATGGTAGCAACTGTAGCAGTATTAGTAGTAGTAGCCTTGAAGTTTTCAAAATAATACCCTCAATCATTCCTGAAATATTGGTCACACACCCATTTGGCAACCTACATGCACATATACATAGTGCTTTTTCATTTACTTTTACATTTTATCTTAATACCATTACCCATAGTAGAAGTAGTAGATTAGCAGCAGAAATAGTAGTTGCAGTAGTAGCATACATATAGTGCATGTTGATTGGTTCAGCATCCCCCTCAACAAGTCCAGAAAGTTTTCAACTTAATGTTCTAAGCTGCTTCTCATATATTACTGGTACGCCCTTTCGACAACATGCATGAGCATAGAGTATTCTGGTGTAGATCAACATCCCCCTAAACATTCCCTGAAAGTTTAATATTAGTAGTCTCAGTAGCAGTGGTAGAAGTAGTTGCAGTAGTAGGCACACATTTCCTATTGGTTAGTTCAACATCCACCACAACATGCCCTGAAAGTTTCAACTTGATACTCTAAGCTGTTCCTGAGATATTACTGATACACCTTTGTGACAACATGAATGCACACAGGACCCCTTAAACTTTCCTTGAAAGCTTCACCATAATACCCTTAGTCTCAGTAGTAGTTGCATTAGTAGTGTCAGTAGTAATAGTAGTAGTAGCAATAAAAGTTGTAGTAGTAGTGGCCAACATATAGTGCCTTTCAGTTAGTTCAACATCCCCTTGCAATACTTTGCAAGTTTCCACTTAATACTTCTTCAAAACATTTTGATACAGATTAAAAGTATTACGACCTATTGACCTAGTTTCTGGACAATTATTTATATTTAAAAAAAAAATAGATTTTTCCACAGCAGTTTTTGGACAGCGTTTGCCCTGATTGTGAGCTAAGAAATTTGAAACAGGACTGGAAACTGTATGTCAAATCCAGATCATCTGCTGAGAAGATTGCTGAGAAAATCAAAGCTAGTAAGCCTGAGGTTGCTGCCATGCTCAAAGACAAATTGCTTATCGTTGTCCTAAAATAAGTTTCACCTAGCTTGACCCATACTGATGTAGAATCCCTTGTTCCAAGTGCAATAGAAATCGGTAACTTTGAGTGCTCCAAAGAGTTCAAGCTGTATTTCAGGACCAGGAAGGGTCTTGAAGATTTTCTTGCAGTATCAGTTCGGGTCGGCTATTAGAATCTGCCTGCACAATAATTCAAACTTCTCCCAAAAAGATGTTTTTCCTACCACAGTCAGTACCATAGCAGCTGACTGCGTACTGACACCTATTTGTGGTCACTGTGGTCCTTCTGAACACACCTCCAAAAAGGATAATATGTGCACTAAAGGTATGTTCTGCATCATGTGGGAAAAGAAAGGCCATACAAGCTAAAGTGTAAAGTGTTTAGCTAATAAGGCGATAAACAGTGCTAAACCCCTACCAAAATGAATCTAGAACCCATCCTTTCAAGGTAGGATGAAGAAATGAACCCAGGATCCTCCATCTTTTATGCCATTGTCTCATGGAATCTAAATAGAAATTTGTTAAATCACTCTATGTTTTTGAAGGTTTATCTAAATTAATTTAAAAAACCTTTTCCACAAAAAAAGCTTTTCAAAGAAAAGTAAAGAGCTCCATTAAGCCAAAAATGAGCAGAAATAAAGTCAAATAATCTTCCAGGCCTAAAACTACCACAAATCACTATCAATAAATAAATGAAGCTCAAAACGAAGAGAAATTACGAAAAATAGCCGAGTCAAACTCAAAACGAGCAGAAATTAGCATGAGCAGGGCTGATAACCCATGCCTTTTCAAGACCAACCAGAACATAATTTGCACTTTCAAAAAAAAAAAATGACCATGGATTGTCAGTTTAACTGACATACACCGATGTTTATTCCTTAAAGTTTTGAGAATTTTTTATTGATGAAAGTAAAATAAGCGAAAACATTTAAAACATATTTTGTTTTCAGCAAAGCACAAATTATGTTCTGGTCTTGACAAGGCATGGGGATTATTAGCCCTACTCATGTTAATTTCTGTTTTTTTTTTAGTTTGACTCGGCTATTTCTTGTAATTTCTTTTCGTTTTGAGTTTAATTTATTTATTGATAGTGATTTGTGGCAGTTTACGCTTGGAAGATTATTTGGCTTTATTTATGTTAATGTTTATTTATAGTTTCTTAAATAAATTTCTGTTCGTTTTTTATTGACATAGTCTTTTTCATGGAAAAAAGACTTTTTATCTAAATTAACTAAAAAAACTTTTTACACAAAAAAAGCTTTTCAAAGAAAAGTAAAGAGCTCCATTAAGCCAAAAATCAGCAGAAATACAGTCAAATAATCTTCCAAAGCTAAAACTACCACAAGTCACTATCAATAAATAAATGAAGCTTGTTTTGAGTCAAACTCGAAACGAGCAGAAATTATCATTAGCAGGGCTGATAAACCCCATGCCTTCTCAAGACTGACCAGAATATAATTTGCACTTTCAAAAAAAAATAAAAAGAAAAAATATATAAAAAAAAGACCATGGATTGTCAGTTTAATTGACATACACTGATATGTATAAGTTTTGAGAATTTTTTATTGATGAAAGTAAAATAAGTGAAAATATTCAAAACGTGCTTTGTTTTCAGCAAAGCGCAAATTATGTTCTGGTCTTGTTCCACATTCTAGTTTGATTTGATTTAGTTCAACATCCACCTAAATATTCTTTAAAAGCTTCACCTTAATGCCCTTAGCTTGTACAGTAGCAATAATTATAGCAGCATTAGTAGCGGTATGCACATAACACCTTTGGTTTCTTCAACATCCCCTTCAACACATACTGAAAGTTTCAGCTTAATACCATCAACCATTCCTGAAGGATTTCTGAGGCGTCTGCTTGACAGCCTGTATGGGCATAGGAGTTTTTTGAATTGTACTACTATGTACTACCACACGGTTTCTATATATCCCAAATTTTTCGCCTTAATATTCTTAGTTTTGATAGCAGTAGTGGAAGTAGAAGCAGTAGAATTAATTGTAGTAGCCTAAGCATTAGTGGCAGTAGTAGTAATAATATTAACAGTAATAGTAGTAGTATGTGTCGAAGCAGTAGCATTAGGAAAAAAATATTTTCTTTTGGTTAGTTCAGCATCCCTCACAACAAGTCCTGTTAGTTCCGACTTCACACACCAGACTGTTCCTAAGATATCGCTGTTATGCCCTTTCAACAGCCAGCATACAGGTGGCATCTTGTGATTCAGTTCCCCTTCACCCCTTGAAATTCCTTGAAAACTTCACCTATGTACCCTTAGGCATAGTCGTAATAGTAGTCACAGTAGTAGTATTGATATCATAGGCAGCGCAATGGCGCTGCCTAAGTAAAGAACAATGTTGGGACAATGTATCATTATTTTTTTTTCTAGACCAGGGCACTTGGTATCAAAGGAGTTGTCGTAGAAACTTTGAAAAGGGCTCATTCGATTGGAAATTGGAATTGTTAGTGCCCTTTTTAATAGCCGAAAATGATTGGAAGGCAACTAACACCCCCTTCCACGCCCAGCATTTCCCCAAAACACATTCAATCAAAATTTTGAGATAGCCATTTTGTTCAACGTAGTTGATTTCCAGATGGAATTACGTTTTTGAGAAGAACACTCCCCTCACAGCCCTCAGGGCAAGGGTTGTAAGTTATGTCCTGGGGGCATATAAGGTTTTTTTATAGAAAACTTTGTTGTAAAAACTTCAAAAAGGGCTCATTCGATTGGAAATTCAAAGGGCTAGTGCCCTTTTTAATAGTCGAAAGCAATTGGAGGGCAACTAACCCCCCTCTCATGCCCACCTTTGCGCCAAAAACATCCAATCAAAATTTTTAGGTAGGCATTTTGTTCAATGTAGTTGAAAGTTCTGGAAATTAGGTCTTTGAGGATGAGACCCCCCCCCCCACAGCCCTCAGGGCAAGGGTTGTAGGTTATGCCCTGGGGGCATATAAGGTTTTTTATAGAAAGCGTTGTCATAGAAACTTCAAAAAGGGCTAATTCTATTGGAAATTGAAATGGCTAGTGCCCTTTTTAATAGTCAGAAGTGATTGGAAGGCAACTAAAACCCCTTCCACGTCCACCATTTATCCAAACACATCGTATCAAAATTTTAGATAGCCATATTGTTCAATGCAGTTGAAAGTTCTGGAAATTATATTTTTGAGCAGGACACTCACCTCAGAGTCTTCAGGGCAAGGGTTGCAAGTTATACCATGGGGGCATATAAGGTATTTATTGAAACTTGAAAAAGGGCTCATTCGATTGGAAACTGAAAGGGCTAGTGCCCTTTTTAACAGTCAAAAGTGATAGGAGGGCAACTAACCCCCCCCCCCCCCGCCACGCCCAGCCTTTCCCCAAATACATCCAATCAAAATTTTTCGATAGCCATTTTGTTCAACGTGGTTGAAAGTTTCGTAAATTAGGTCTTTAAGGAGGATCCCCCCCCAGCCCTCAGGGCAAGGGTTGTAAGTTATGCCCTGGGGGCATATAAGGTTTTTATAGAAAGCATTGTCACAGAAACTTTAAAAAGGGCTCATTTGATTGGAAATTAAAAGGGCTAGTGCCCTTTTTAATAGTCAAAAGCAATTGGAGGGCAACTAACCCCCTCTCATGCTCACCTTTTCCCCAAACCCATCCAATCAAAATTTTGAGATAGCCATTTCGTTCTACGTAGTTGAATGTTCTGGAATTTAGGTCTCTATGGATGATGAACCCCCACAGCCCTCAGGGTAAGGGTTGTAAGTTATGCCCTGGGGGCATACAAGGTTTTTATGGAAAGTGTTGTTGTAGAAACTTGAAAAAGGGCTCATTTGATTGGAAATTGAAATGGCTAGTGCCCTTTTTAATAGTCGAAAATGATTGGAGGGCAACCAACCCTCCTCTCACGCCCACCTTTTCCCCAAACACATCCAATCAAAATTTTGAGGTAGCCATTTTGTTTAATGTAGTTGAAAGTTCTGGAAATTTGGTCTTTGAGGATGACACCCCCCCCCCACAGCCCTCAGGGCAAGGGTTGTAAGTTATACCCTGGGGGCATATAAGAATTTATAGAAAGCGTTGTCATAGAAACTTCCAAAAGGGCTCATTCGATTGGAAATTGAAATGGCTAGTGCCCTTTTTAATAGTCAAAAGTGATTAAAAGGCAATTAAAACCCCTTCCAAGCCCACCAATTCCCCAAACACATCCAATCAAAATTTTGAGATAGCTATTTTGTTCAATGCAGTTGAAAGTTCTGGAAATTATGTCTTTCAGCAGGACACTCCCAGCACAGTCTTCAGGGCAAGGGTTATAAGTTATGTCCTGGGGGCATAAAAGGGTTTTATTGAAAGCTTTGTTGTAGAAACTTGAAAAGGGGCTCTATCGATTGGAAATTCAAAGGGCTAGCGCCCCTTTTAGTAGTCAAAAATGATTGGAGGGCAACTAACCCCCCTCTCACGCCCACCTTTTTCCCAAACACATCCAATCAAAATTTTTAGATAGCCATTTTAGAAGATGTTCAGTCTTTCTCCCTGAAAAAGACTACGTTAATATAAAACAAACAGAAATTAATTAAAAAATACTTTTTCAACAAAATAAGTTTTTTTAAAAAAAAGTAAAGGACTCCATTAAACCAAAATGAATAAAAATAGAATAAAATAATCTACCAAGAATACAACTACCACAAATCAGTATCAATAAATAAATAAAACCCAATATAAATAGAAATTAACATAAATAAGAGTCAAACTAAAACGAGCAGAAATTAATATGAGTAGGGTTCTAAACTCCAAGCTTTCTAAAAGCCAGAATATAATTTGTACTTTACTTAAAAAAATTCCCTTAAATGTTTTCACTTTTCTAACTTTTAAGAAATCAAAAATCAATTCATATTTTAAGGAATAATTATCAGCATATGTATATTAAACTGACAATGCAGATTTTTTTTCGGTAATTTCATTTGAATTTTTTTCAGTAAAGTACAAATTATATTTTGGCTTTTAGAAAGCTTAGGAGTTTAGAACCCTACTCATATTAATTTCTGCTCGTTTGGAGTTTGACTCTTATTTATGTTAATTTCTATTTATATTGGGTTTTATTTATTTATTGATACTGATTTGTGGTAGTTGTATTCTTGGTAGATTATTTTATTCTATTTTTATTCATTTTGGTTTAATGGAGTTCTTTACTTTTTTTAAAACCCTATTTTGTTGAAAAAGTTTTTTTTTAATTAGTTACTAGTAATAGTATTGAATAGCGGTAGTACTACTAGCAGCAGTAACATTACCATATTGCCTTCTGGTCAGTAGAGCATCCCTCTCATCAAGTCCTGGAAGTTTCAACTTAATACAATTAGCCATTGCTGCCACATTGCTGATATGTCCTTTTGATGACCTGTATGTTCATATACTTCTTAAATTTCATCTCAATGCTCTTAGCCTTACAAATAGTTGCAATAAAAGTAGTAGTAGCAGTAAATGTAGCAGTAACAGTAGTATTAGCAGTAGCGTGCAGATATTGCCTTTGGCGATATACATAATAAATTATACCCACAGTTTTTATTTAGGCAGCACTATTTTGCTGCCTATGATGATCTCCCGCTTTCAGCATTCCCTGGAAGTCCCAACTTGATACCCAAATCAATTCTTGAGATATACAATTTTGAGAATTTGCATGTACATAGTGTCTTTTGATTTAGTTTGAATTTCCCCTCAATATTGGAAATGGAGTAGTCTGGTAGTAATAGTGATGGTAGTGGTTTGTAGTGGTAATTTAATTTGATGTAATTCAACACTCCCTTAAATCTTCACCAGAATACCCTTAACCTTTTCGGAGACCTAGGATCAGACAATGCCCTCTTTCCCAATAACAAATAAAATATGTAAAAAATTGGGCAAATTACATAACTTACAGCCCTTTCCCCAGGGGCTGTGGGGGAGTCATGCCAATCCCAGAGGCATAGTTGTGGGATATTTCGACTATGCTGAACAAAATGGCTATCTCAAAATTTTGATCGAATGTCTTTGGAGAAAAAAGGAACATCAGAGGGGGCTGGTTGCTCTCTAATCACTTTTGACTCTTAAAAAGGGGACAAGAAATTTATAATTGAATGGACCCAAAGTTTCTACAACAAGTCCTTCCATACAAAATGTCATGATGAAAAGAAAAATAATTTCTATTATTTTGGGCTTCATTTATTGGTTACAACTGGGATTTCTGTTTGTTTTATATTTGGTATATTGCATGACTTAATGTCTGTTCATTTTAGGCTATAATATTGCTCTATGTTTTTCTTTGATTTTTTTGTGGGGGGGGGGGGGATTAATAAGGGAAAAAGTTATATGTTGCCCCTTATTTTAATTTTCTCTATCCATTTTCTAGCCAATGCAGTAGTGCAAATCAAGGAAAGAGCAATATCCTTCCAATGTATTCTTTTTGTCACTTTTTATAAAAGGGATGGTTGTAGAAACTTGGGAGGGGGCTCATTCCACTGGAGAGTTAATATATAGCATATTTAACAGCCAAAAGGGATATTTCCCTCCAGAAGAAAACACAAAAACATTCTGAAAACTACTTTTAAAAAGATGTTAAAATACTTACTAGTATCACTCCCAAAAACACATTACTTTACTTTACAAATTTTGGGTAAATATAACATTGGAACTTGCTCTAAATTGATAAGGCCTTTGAGGCTTTCTGAATTCTGGCAAGGACCAGACTTACAATTAAGGGAGTGGATTTTATAGCATTCCTTGCCCTTTGGGCAAATTCTACACTGGCCAAAGTTGCCAACAGTTTGTAGAACATTATTGATCACTGCAATTCAATTGATAACGCTCTCAAATGTAGAAAAACCTCCATCAACTTTTGTTTCAGCTTACCTGAGCATCATTTATCACCATTTTATACAGCTTGAGGAGGCTACAGCCATCTCTCATGAGAGGCTTAACACAGTGGGCTAGAGAAGCCATAGAAATGAAGAAAAAAACATTTTTGTAAATCCTTCCATAAATAGACACATAAAAATTTAAATATCAGCTCAATCTACAATATTGTTCTAGAAAATGAGCCCATAGTTCATAATTAAGGTCTTGTAAAATGACCAGGGCATTAGAGAAAATACAAGACCAAAAAGAATAGCATTAGGTGATTGGATAAAAAATTATTTCCCAACAAAATTAAAAATTTATTATTTTGTAGACAAAAGACAGTACTAAAAAGATTAAAAAACAATAAGGCTTTAGATACTACTAGTGTGGTAAATTAGTTTTTTAAATATGGTGGCTATGAAGTTATAAATAAATTACTGAGGATTGTGAAAATGATTTTTGAAAAAGGGTAAGTAACCAGAAATTTAGGAAAACTTTGATTAGACCCCTCTATAAGAAAGGTGATAAGGGTGAGTATTGTAATTAGACCCCGACACCGCACTGACAAGGGAAGACCGGCGGCGGGGCCAAAAACAGTGCGCCGCGCCGCCGGTAAGACGTCGGCGGCACGCAGCCGGCGCGATCAATGTTGACCGCAAACATTAATGTTTTCGTCAGTTTTTCTCAAATCACAGGTTAAATTTACAACAGATTCGAGCCTATTCATGAGTTCAAAACTTTACAAGTCGCTGGCTGGAAACTGGTCTTCTTAGTTATTCATCAAGAGAAGTAGAAATATGGTAGAAACGAATGGCTGTGGCGTTTCAGAACCCTTGTATAATAGTTGAAGTATCTATTAGCTATGTATTCTTAATATAAATAATTATCAAAAGTAGTAGCGTTTTTTCATCAAGCATTACTGCATAAAAAATTTCAAATACCGCATCACAAAATTTGTCAGTTATCTGGGTAAAAACTTTGAATATAAGTTTGAACTTAGAAGCTTAATTTTTTCATAATGCCCTTTGCCTATATCTGTTTTGTCACCTTTAAAACAGTTGAAATGGGCGACTTTGATATTGATTGTTTTTTTTTTTTGCTCTTTTGGATTCCTAAAAAGCCTTGCTTGTATTAAACACTGATTTTTAATAACAATTTAAAATCAATGCATTTTAGAGTTTTTTTTGGCTTCTTTATAGAATATGTTATGTAGGCTAAGGCTGAACTGCTGCTTTTTTTATTGCTTTTGGCTGCTCTTTTGGATATTATTCATTTTTTCTTTTGGGGATTCATTCCAAGTTAAAAAACCAAAAAAGAGAAAAAATCTCAAAAAAAAAACAAACGAGACTGTGGCCAGTGGAGAGAAATCGTTGAGGTCAATGGGTAGTTTTTTTAGTTCTGGTAAGGATTTAACTCGGGGAAATTTAGTAAGTGGGGTGTATAAAATTCCGTGTTCTTGTGGGAAGTTCTATTTTGGTAGGACTCACCAACAATTTGTTGAAAGGTTTATTGAACACCGAAATTCAATAGAAAAAACCCTACAATTAAGCAAGCCTCCAGAAACTTTCGTTTCAGCTTTAGCAGAGCATATTTGGCTTCAATCAGATCATTTTGTAAAATTTGATGAAGCCTTGGCTATTTCTAATGATAAGGGTTACACCCAATGGGCGAGAGACGCCATAGAAATTAAAAAGCATATGTTTGCTAACCTTTCCATAAATAGGGACACAGGTAATTTAAATATTGACTCAATTTATGATAACCTTCTAAAGAGTGAATCAACAGTCAATAAGGGAGTTAAGATTTTAAATAATCACCAGGGGACTATTTTACCTGCTAGACCAAAACGATTTGCTTCAGTAATAGCTAACAAAAGGATTATTTCGCAACAGAATAATTAAAGTAATTTACATTTTTTTTTTATTTTTCCTCAGTTACTCTGGTGTCATCACTGAAGTAACTCTATATTAGCATCTTTTCCCTACGTGGATCAGTTTGCGCCAATTGTACATTTTTGTTTGTTTTTTTTTTTTTTTTGGTGGTGGTTTTATTGGTTTTTAGTTTTATTTTGTTTTTTTTTGTTCTTCTTGTGTGTCTTTCGTGCTGAAGACGCCTTGTTTGTATACAGGCGAAATATACGCGTTGTTTTCTTTTTCCTCCACTGGCCACAGTCTCGTTTGTTTTTTGTTTTTTTTAGATTTTTTCTCTTTGTTGGTTTTTGTCATGGCTGGCCAGTTCGGCTTAAGATCTTTCATCATTCCAAGTTATAAAATCATAAATACCTAGTATCAGCTAAATTATAAACTGCATCTAAAAGGAGTAAATTTATCAAATTGAAAAATACATGATGAACACTTCAAATGAGAACACTTCAAATACAATGAAACAAGAAACACTTAATGGTTTATTTGGTATGAAGAAAAATGAAGTGCCAGCTATTTTCTTAGGTAAAAAAAGAAAAGCTCATCCGCTTTAAATGTAATTAAATGAAATAATATGCAGACTGAAGTTTCTCCAAGAAGATGTTGCGATTTTCTTTCTAGTTCATCACTTTTAATCCAAGCAAAATGTTAGGAGACTTAGTATCAGCTATTGAGTTTACACTTTGATTTTCAAATGCTCACAAAAATTACCAAATTCAAGAAAGTCACAACAATAAGTCACCTGCAGTCAAAATACTCAAAGACTCCTCTTTGATCCCCACCCAGGTTCAAAGCTTCTGCTATGGTCATATCAATGGAAATCTCCAAAGAGTTTCTTTTTAAAATAGGTTTCAAGCGTAGTTAGGGGTATTTAGTCTTTTTTACTTTTCTTCAAAGCTTTGAAAAAAGTGTTATAATATTCCAAATGTTACATTTGTGCATATTTTTGGTCATCATCTGTGGGGTGATCAAATTTTTTACACCACTGTAAATATGTATGAATTTTGCAACATCTAGTACCCTGATGTCATAAAACTGTCAAAGACTCCTCCTTGAACCTCCTAAATTGAAAGCTTTTATTATGACCTGGCCTTTTAATGTAACTTGGGCACTGGACCAAGGGCGCCATTGTCACTCAAGCGCAACTTTAGGTGGGGATGTCAATATTGCTTTTGTCACACCAATTCGTTTTAGTGTGAATCTGCCTGGTACTTATGAATGAATGTTTTCAAAGTAAACTTGTTTCATCAATAAGAAAAAAAACGGGTTGGACGCATGTGTCCCTTTCCCTTTGGACAATAAAACTATACAAATGCTGTATCAAGTATAACTCACGAAATCCTTGTTAATTTTTGTCAACTTTTCAACTGTTTGGCATCCCTACTTTCAATACAAAAAAAAATCAAGGTACTATCACTTAAATACAATAACTCCCTATTCCCTCCCCCCTCTGGATACCATCTTGATAGGATACCGTCTCTGCTTTAAATGACAAAAAAATAATTAACTTATTGGCATCCCTGCTTTCAAAAAAAAAGATTCGAGGTATTATCATTTAAATATGATGGCTCCCTACCCCTCCCCCCCCTCTGGATACCACCTTTATAGGATGCCGTCTCTACTTTAAATTTAAAAAAATATTAACTTTTTGGCATCCCTGCTTTCGATAAAAAAAAATTCGAGATATTATCATTTAAGTGTAATACCTCTCCCCCCTCCCCTCTGGATGCCACCTTGATAGGATATTGTCTCAGCTTTACATTAAAAAAATAATATACTTAATAATTAACTAGGTCACTATATGGTTCAAACAAACACGCCAAATAAAGTTAAACAGCTTAGTGTTCGTTGAAAAAAAAAAAAATTGAGGGTATGAGTAAAGGTGTACAAAGACAACAACAAAAATGTCGAAATTATTCAGATATACCTCAAATTATTGGAAAACTGAGTCATAAATCCCCCATGGCATTCAATAAGATCCAAAGAATCTAATTAAAAGAGAGCACACACAAAAGCCAAATTAGGCCAGTAGCCTATGTGAAATTGCAAAATATCCAAGACAATGAGCAAGTCCCAATGGGGGGCCCTGGGTCTATGAAAATATTTCAACGGTTTCCCAGGGAATTTGATATCATTTTCTTCTGTCTCCACTTTAAATATAAAAAATAATTATCTTTTTGGCATCCCAGCTTTCAATAAAAAAAAGTGAGGTATTATCATTTTAAAATGATAGCCCCCTATCCCCCCCCCTCCTATAGGCAATAATTACAATTTTTTACGAATAATATTTTTGGGGTAACTTCCGTTTCAATCTTTAACTCCCAAACCTTGTACATAGCTGTCTATAGCTAAATTTTGTCTCAATAGAAGGTTTTTTTTGTGGGGTAAAATTTTTTCAGAAAGAAGATTGTATTTCCTTCAATTTATCAGGCATTCAACAATTGGGTATTAAACATTAAGAAAATCTTATCTAAATACAGCAAACAAACAAAAAATTCTGCAAACTTACAATTCAGCTGTAGAAACAATCTGTCAGCTATCAATTTCAAAATCCAACTGAAGGCTGAAGCTGTATAGTAGTGAATGCATTCTATAATTCTATTCAACTTGAAAATAAAATTTTTGACTAGCAATGATGTAAGAAATAGCAATTGGGAAACTGCATTTGAAATTATTTAAACTCATTTCATAAAGACAATATTTTTTTGTCAATATATGAAGAACTGTGTATATTACAATATTGCATCTGTCTGGTTTTTATGCAAAGTAAGGAGTGGCACCGTGATTTTGCGTATCAACCAAATTCTAACTCCTATATTAACAATTGATGTTTTGTGATGAATGAGTTATTAGACCCTTCTAGTCCTTAGCTTTATATATTATGAGCCAGAGTTTGAGTTAGTCAATAGAACAACTTTAGCAGAGGTCCTATCCTTGTATAGTATACCAGGTAAATACACTAAGCGATCAGTGCTATGTAAAAGAATAATATTACTGAGGTTAAGGTAAGAAATAGAATTCATAACTATTTTTGATAGCATTCCATTCCTATTTATATGAACCATTTGGATGGACTTTTTCCAAAGGAACACAGCAAAGGCTATAAGAGAGCATGGAATCAAATGAGAAAGTAAAACCCTTCTAGGCTTAGATTCTGCTGATAATTTGAGTATCCTAGACAAAACTATTAGGAAAATTAATGATTTTTCAGAGGTTTTGAGAGCATAGGGTGCAAGAACAGGCTTGAACATTATGTTATGAGGACTAAGTTGCTACATTCTGATGGACAAAGAATTTGTCCAATTGCTAGCAGATGCAATTTAAGGAAGACTGGGAATAAGTGAAGGTGAAGAGGTGATGTTGAGTAACAAGAAGATCAATCAAGTAGATAGCTTCATTTACCAAGGTAGTATTATTAGTTGATGTGAAGATGTTAAAAGTAGTCAGTGAAGATGTTAAAAGTAGAATAGTCAAGACCCAGTGTTCTTTTCAACAATTGAAAAAAGTTTGAAAGAATGCATAGATAAGGCTGCAAGCCAAGATATTGGAAACTATAATGATGACTGTGGTCAAGTATTGTTCTGAAACATGTGAAACCAACATACAGAGGAAGATTTATTAGACGTTTTACAATTGTCAATAGATTATTTTGGGTACCCATCAGACTGACTGTATTTCAAACAGTAGGCTGTATGAACACTTTGGTTCTATCCTACTTTCTATAGATATGAGAGAAAAGTTGAGATGGCTGGGACTAAGATTTTAAAGATGACAGATCACCAAAGATTTTAGATTGTCCTTTTTGACCAACCTTATGAGGGCCAAATGAAGAGCAGGTCCTCCCTGAATGGTGGGAGAGGTCATAAGGATGGATTTAAGGAAAATTGAAACCTCTTGGTAGGGTGTCAAGAGGGGGGGCTTTGAATTGATAGGGATAGAGGAAGAGCATGTGAAGGCCTCAGGTGGCTTGGTGCTACAGTGAGTTGCCAATAGTATAGTAATAATTATGTGTCAAATTCCTTTTTTTTATATTTAACCAGTTGCTTTTGTACATTAATAAGAGTATTCTCAAATTGTATTATCTCTATGTTGTGTTAGATCAGGCAGCATTTGTATATATATATGGTTTGATTTTTTCAAGTCCATTTTTGTCAAATTCAGATTTTATCCCTATCCACTTTAAGTTGGTTATGTTTTTTTTATTATTTCTGCTTTTAGAACTGAAGACAAATAGTATTATAAAGGCAAACTATCTATCATGATTGTTGTCTTTTCTTGGCTATAGACCTGTTATTTTGTTTTTACTGGAGATTTTACTCTCTTGATTTACACACTAAGGGCAGGGTGTGGGGGGTAAAGTAAAGTGATGCAGTTTTAAGAAAGATTATAAGTAGGCTGTTTTAGAATTTTTGGTAAAATTCTAGTTTAGGGAAAAACTGCTACCTGGGATAGAAGTTAAGTTAGGTTAATAAAACTCTCAAGAATCCACCCAATTCTCAATAATCTTCTGGGAATATATTTTAAAAGGTCTACTTCTACTCTTTCTTTCTCTAGAGAAAACTGACCATTGATGATCTTTAATAGCCTAGGCCTAATCTTTGTGTTATAAAAATGAAACATTGCAAAATAGATCTTCTGCCCAAATATAGCACAAGAAAATTGTTTAGTGTTGTGCCAGAAAGCTAGTGATTCTACAAAAGCACAAGAACAAGAGGAAGAAATTTTAGTTGTCTCTCCCCAATCCAAAATATTTTTTCCTAGGCACTGGCTTGTAAGGGGTGCTGGCTTGTAATGCACTGTTTGGTTAAACAATTTAAAACTTAATTTTTCAGCTCTGTAGCACACCATTGGCTGCCTTAAAGATATATTTGGTAAAATTCTACTTTAGCTACTTTTGGCTATCTTGGAAAGGGATTAGGTTAGGAAAATGCAACTTTCAGGGATGAGTCCACAGGCTAAAGTATGTCCCAGGAAGGTATTTTGAAGTAACTACGTCTACTCCTTCTGCATCTAGAGGGTTCCTAACCTTTGATAACCTTTAAAAAATTGTGTGTTATAAAAGTGAAACCTTGCAAAATACATTCTGCTTAAATGAAGAACAACAAAATTGTTTTCAGCTTCCTCACTTTGCTCAATCCCAATTTATAAAATTTTAAAAATATGCAGATACTTTCCTAAATTTTGAAAAAAAAAATATTGATATGGCTTAAAATTCTACTTAAATAACAGGAATTGCATTTTCAGAACTAAATCCAAAGAAAAAGAAACTGATACCTGAAAATTAAGATCAAATGTTGTTTTGTCAAAATTTCAATAGGTATAGACCTGTCAAATAGGCAAATTTCCGGACCCTACTAGAGGAAGTGGAGGTAGGTACTTCAAAATACCTTCGCAGGACATACTTTAGCCTGTAGACCCATCCCTGAAAATTTCATTTTCCTAACCTAAAAGTCAGTCTCTATTTGGCAGATTCTGCAAATCTGCACTGCCAATCTGCAAATTTTGTTTCAATGAAGACTTCTTTTCCAGCTCTGTATTGGCAGTTTGCAGATACTGCAACCTTCAACACTTTTTCTGCAAGATGGCAGAATCTGCCAAATGGAGACTGGCTTTAACCCCTTTCCAAGACAGCCAAAAGTGGCTAAAGTAGAAGTTTATCATATATTCTGCATAAGAGGGGGGTGGGTTGTTCCATCCTTAAAAGAAGGGGAGCTTGGCATTGTTGCAGAAAAAGAGGGAGTTTTGGTTTGAGTTTTGCTCAAAGTGTTTTGAAAACTCAGAATAAAGGTTAAGAGTTTTTAGACAGAATTTAAATAGGTATAAAACAATCATGTATACAAGCTTTGGTAAATTTTTCACAGTTCATATTATTGACTTACAAATAAAGTAAACATACCACTCAATGCCTTTTTTCATGCTCTTTCTAAATATAATAATCATTTTTGCTGCAAGTGAATTTTACCCCCACCCTTGTATACACTGATTCAGGGTAAATCTTTGCACATTAAGGGAGGGGAATAAAATTTAAACTTACCTCTCATTTGCATTTAAATAAACTTAACCCCCACCCATGGGCATAGGCAGCATCTTGTGTAGAGGGGGGCAGCTGCTTCTGTAATGGAGGGGGGAGGGGTCTTACTAATACTTCCCGAGGTCCTTTGAATATAGGTCTTTAGAAAATAGTCATTCTATATTTCGCTAAAACTTGGCCTTTAAGATTTTTCATGTTCTACTTTTCCTGCAACAGTATAATATAAGAGACCCACTATCCAACTTCCAGAAAACATAAACACCACAAAAACGATTTGACACAAATCACATTATGGTTAGATAACAGCTTCTTCTAAGAATTTAATTCAAAAGTTTACAGCTGGGCAAAATTAAATATAAAAATTGGTATAGGGGAGACTAGCCCATGTTTAGTCAAAGCAAACAGTTCCAATATAAGAACCTATGGGGCTCCTAGTGGATTTTAAAAGCTCTGACAGATGGCAGTGTATGTTTTTAAAATGTCTGACCTTAATTAATACTTTTACCAAAAATATCAGATTGGATCAGGTTGTAAGGTGATTAACTCTGGAATTTTGTTCAATTTTGTCTGAAAGCCTACACCTAATTACAAATACTAGAAAACTTGCATTGTAAACTCACATTGTATTCTCTTATTATTTGCCTGTTTTTGGCAGCTTCCAAGACACGCCATCTTCACCAGTTTGCTGTTAGTTTTTTTCATCCTGCAGGAGAGCAAACTCCCATGTTTGGCCACAATACCTGGGGTAAATTCAGCATGCTGTACCAAGGCGTCCAAAAGTGGGCTATGCTTGTAAAAGCTGTGTAAACAGCATATTTGAAGGTAGAAGGCAAGCTAAAAACCCATAACTGTGTTAATTCTGGCATTGTTTAATCCTGTCAGAACAGTAGGTGAACTGAAGTTCCATTTTTTCCTGTTAAATTTCATTTAAGATAAAATGCTTAAAAGTAAAACAGAAGAAAAAAGAAAGAAAGGTGGCTGTGATCCAGAAGAAAATAAAACAGCAATTTTTTTTGTATTATTCTACAAGAAGTCAGTTGGATTCTCTAGAAGTGCCATGGCTGCCCCTAGAGGAATGCTGCAAGACTACATAAAAAAAGGTTGAGAAGCTGAATATCCATCTAAAAAGTCTGGACCTAAGTTTCCTTACACCCTGTTACAACACATGATGAATATTTTCAGAGGAACAAGAAAAAAGACTAAAAACTTACTTGAAAACGATAGCTGATATGCTTTTGACTGTATTCCCCTAGAAGCATGTAAATTTGCATAAACTTATCCCATTATTAAGAGTATAAAAGTACCAGATAAACAAACTGCAAAGGCAGTGGAGGAATTACGTGTAAAGATTGGTACTGTGGTTTTATGGATTGCCTTAAAACTCTATAAGTAAGAATGCCAGAAAGTACAAGCCTATGACAGACAACTGCTTTCAACTGTTGCAGTGTAGGAGCTTTCTTTAGCCACCTGGAGCAAGGCCTATATAAACACATGTTTCTTACCACAAGACATTTGAAATTTTGACAAATCAGGTCAGAAAACATCCACAAGCCTGCTAAAATCTTTGCACAGGGAGGCCAGAAGTAAGTAGGGAAGGTCATGTCAGCAGAAAGAGGTCAGTTGACCACAATTTGTGCTGGTGTTAATACATTGGGAACACAGTCTCTACTTATTTCCCCACAGAAACAGTGTCTGGAAATTTTACTCAGGGGAGCTTTACCAGGAACCATCATGATCAGCTCAGAAAATACTTCTGGCTGGATGACTACCTCTCATTCTTTGCTTTACTTGCAGCATTTTATCAATCAAGTCAAACCCTCCAAACAGTCACCTGTACATCTGAAATTAGAGCACTAGATCAGACAATACACCATTGAATTGCTTGATCTAGCTAAAAAATAATAGTGTTGTCCTTTTAACTGTCCTTCCCTACACTACTCACAAACTACAACCTCTAGAAATAATAGTCATGGGGTGCCTTAAGGACTACTACAACCAGGAAGCTGCAAGTTTTATGACTGCCCACAAATGCAAAGCTATATCAGGGAATAACATTGCTGAGCTACTGGGGAAAGCATATCCAAAGGCTTTCACTCCTGAGAATATAATCAGTGAAATCAGAGCAAGTGGTGTCTACCCCACAATTTGAGATGTTTTCAAGGATTATCAGTTCTTCTTGTCATATGTCTCAGACAGAATGCCTACCACATCTAGTGAAGCACTTGCCAGAGAAGTTTCTATGCTCAGCGCAAGTCCTGTGTGACATTTAGACTCCTTTAACATAAACCCTGAAACAGACGCAGCACAGGTTCTGTCTCTAAATGAGAAGTAAAGGTCAACAGATGAAGCATTAAAGAGATTGTCCATGCAAACCCCTTCCCAAAAGGCTCAACACAAAAAATCAACAGGAAAAAATATGAAAAAGTCAGAAGTGCTCACTGACGCTCCCATGAAAGAATGCATTACTGCTAGGATAAAAGCTGTATCTGCCAAAAAGCCCTAGTCCTGGAATGGAAGAAAGTCAGACAAGTGAAAAGACTAGAAAGCAAAAGGTGTATCTCTTGCAACAAGAGTTACAGTTAGTGACAATTCTGATGTAGATGATCCTGTATACAACAACTCTTCAGACCCCAGCATAGACATTGAAGACAAGTCCCTAACCAGCAACTTCTAATTTGACACTGAGAAAGTCAAGGCTGGTGATTACATTCTGATTGAGCTGAAGAGCAAGAAAGGGAATTCTGTTCACAATGTTATCATTATCAAAAAGTAGCAACTGAAGAACTTAAGGTCCACTTTTGGCAGCAGACTGGAGCAAGAGACTTTGCACTAACTGAGGAGGTGGAAAAATGCAGAGTATTTCTAATTGTCTTTTTCAAGGATGGTATTGAATGAGTTACTTTTGCTTTGGCATGCTCAGCAGCTTCTTATTGCTTGAATCAACTTATAGAGATTTAAACAAGTCAAAATCAGCCAATCATAGGCCAGTCTTATATCTATATATTGGACCAAAAATCAATACTGAAGATTGAAATGTAAATGTTGAGAAACAGACCTAGTGATAAGAAAGGGCAAAATCACAAAAAACGGTCAAACTCGAGCAATTCCAATGGAGAGCTGCTCGAGCATGCAAGAATAACCACTACCTCCAACCATCTTGTCCCCCTTGTAAATAGTTCATGTGTGAGTGATAATAACATTGTAAACGCAAGTTTGTGTAAATGTATAAACAGTGAATTAACAGTTACGTCCCCATGCCCTTCTGCCTCGTCCCTCATTAGCAGCTCTGTGTACCTAAGCTGCAATTCACCCACTTCAACCAAAAGCGAGAATATTAGTGAGCAGAATAAAAACTCGCCCAGACACACCCAAAAACTTGTGAACATTATGACAGCAAACGTTGATGTTATTACCAACAAGATGCCGGAACTGGCAACAGTGCTCCAACTAAGTCAGATAGACATTGCAACTCTGACAGAAATTTGCCCCAAGAACTCAAGATTTCAACTGACAGAAGACTCAATCTGCCCCTCTGGATACAACATCTTGAGCAATCTGTCTGATCCAAACTGCAGAAGAGGAGTGGCTGTTCTAGCTTCCAAGGAATTCCAGGTAAAAGAAATTTCTGTCCCAAATTCTTACTTACCTTGGGTTGAAGCTACATGGGTCTCCCTGTCCCTACCTAACGAAATGTTTGTCCTAAGCTCAATTTACAGGAGCCCCAGCAGCCCTTGCCAGCTGTCCTCTGAAAGAGCAATTGCCGAAATGACGCAATTCATACTATGCAATTACCCAAAGGCAACCCTGCTCATGACAGGAGACTTCAACCTGCCAAATGTGTCTTGGGTAGATGGCCAAGGTATGACCAAGTCAAGCCTTGAACAAAACCCATTAGTACAAGCCCTCTCTGACAACTTTCTGTACCAAACAGTAACTATGCCCACAAGAATGCGCCCAGGACAAAATCCCTCCATACTGGACCTAGTCATAATGAATGACCCAGAAAAGGTGATCAACACACACACTCTCAGTCCAATTGGCTCAAGTGACCACATGCCAGTTCTCTCATCTATTCAACTCAACTCCAAACCATCAAAATATACCAAGCAATCCTTTACAAATTACAAGATGATGGTGGAGGAGCTGTTAGATGCTAACCTGGAAACACTTATATCAGAAGATTTCGAAGCCTCGTGGCTAACTCTAAAAAAGACCTTACTAGAGAGCCAAGCTAAACACACCAGCATAACATAGAAAAAGAAACCCAAAACTCTACCTTTCCTCACCCCAAAAATCAAGAAACTACGCAACAGGAAGAGAAAACTTTGGGAGAAGTACACAAAACAAAAGACTACAGCTTTGTACGAGCAGTACAAAACTGCAAGGAACCTCCTCAGAAAAGAAACTAGAAAACTGACCTCAAACTATGAAGAACGACTGGCCAAAAAAGTTAAGGAAAACCCAAAATTATTCTGGAAATACATCTCCCATAAGAAGCCAGGCAGACACTCTGTACCAGACCTGGTAAACAACAACTCTTTATCCTCTTGCCCCTCTGAAAAAGCAAACCTGCTTAATCAGCAGTTTGCCTCAGTGTTCTCCATGGATGACCCCCAATCAACCCCCCCCCCACCAGCAGAACAGGCTCACACTCCCTTCCCAATGGTACAAACACCAGTCACAATCAAAGAAGTAACCAAACAGCTTAAGGACCTTGATCCCAATAAATTGATGGGACCTGATGGTCTCAGCCCACGACTGATGAAGGAATTAAGCCCTGCAATATCAGCCCCACTGGTAAAACTATTCAATCTGTTGCTGGCACAAGGAAAGCTTCCAGGGGACTGGAAGAAGGGAATAGTCATCCCAATTCACAAGAAGGGTAGCAAAACTTCTGCAGCAAACTACAGACCTATCAGCCTTACATGTGTGGCATGCAAGGTCATGGAGAGAATCATAAATAAGCGTATCATTAACCATCTTGAGGCCAACTCACTTATCAGCAGTAGTCAGCATGGTTTTCGCTCAAAGAGATCGGTGGACACAAACCTTCTTGAGTCATATAGTCTTGTAACTGACCTACTAGAGAGAGGATTACCTGTGGATATAATATTGTTGGACCTAGCCAAAGCATTTGACAAGGTTTGTGACCGATACCTCATTCACAGGCTACTTACTCTATCTGTTAGTCCACAAGTGGTCAGTTGGACAGAGGACTTTCTGAGGGACAGAACACAGCAAGTGAAAGTGACAACCAGACCAAACAGCCATGTCCTTTCTGACAAAATCAAAGTCACTAGTGGGGTTCCCCAGGGCAGCGTCCTGGGCCCCACCCTGTTCAACATCTATATAAATGAGCTACCCCTCATCACCAGCAACAAAACCACCCTATATGCAGATGATTCAAAACTCATAGGTCCTGCCAACACCTCTTCTTCTATCCAATCCCTCCAAACTGATCTCAACCACATGTGCTCCTGGGTCAAAAGATGGCTGCTGGAATTCAACGCAGAAAAATGCAAGGTCATACACTTTGGACACAAAAACCCCAAACATCAGTACCTCATGACACAAAATTCTGGAAGTCACCACACAATTGAGCCTGTCCAAGAGGAGAGACCTTGGCGTCATTGTTGACTCCCAGTTGAAATTCAGCTCCCACTCAGAGAAAATCTCAGCCAATGCTAGTAGAGCCCAAGGCATCATCAAACACAGCATCACCAGTAGGATTAAACACGTAATCACCAAACTCTACAAAGGATTAGTAAGACCTAGACTGGAGGTGGGGA
>JAQQPU010002222.1:33129-70564 GCA_029168905.1 Artemia sp. Kazakhstan ARC1039 | reverse complement strand
ATTGAATGTGTTTGGGGAAATGGAAGGCGTGAGAGGGGGGTTAATTACTCTCCACTCACTTTCGACTATTAAAAAGGGCAATTTCAATTTCCAATCAAATGAGCCCCTTTTGAAATTTCTACAACAACTTTCTACATAAACCTTATATGCCCACAGGGCACAAATTACAACCCTTGCACTGAAAGCTCTGATGGGGTTTTTATCCTAAAAGACCTAATTTCCAGAACTTTCGACTACGTTGAACAAAATTGATATCTCAAAATTTTGATTGGATGTGTTTGGGGAAATGGTGGGCGTGAGAGGGGGGTTAGTTGCCCATTTCAATAAAAACCTTATATGCCCCCTGGGCATAACTTATAACCCTTGCCCTGAAGACTATGGGGAGAGTGTCCTGCTCAAAGGTATAATTTCCTGAACTTTAAACTTCGTGGAACAAAATGGCTATCAAGAAATTTTGATCGGATTTGTTTGGGGAAATGGTGGGCGTGGAAGGGGTGTTTGTTGCCTTCCAATCACTTTCGACTATCAAAAAGGGTACTAGCCATTTCAATTTCCAAACGAATGAGTCATTTTTGAAGTTCCTACGACGACGCGTTCAGTAAAAGCCTTATATGCCCCCAGGGCATAACTTACAACCCTTGCCCTGAGGGCTGTGGGGGAGTGTCCTCCTCAAAAACATAATTTCTATATGGAAATCCAAAAGACTGAATAAAATGGCTATCTAAAAATTTTGGTTGGATGTGTTTTGGGAAAAGGAGGGCGAGAGAGGGGGGCTAGCTGCCCTCAAATCACTTTCGACTATTAAAAAGGGCACTAGACCTTTGAATTTCCAATTGAATGAGCCCTTTTTCAAGTTTCTACGACATTTCAATAAAAACTCATATGCCCCCATGGCATAACTTATAACCCTTGCTCTGAAGACTGTGGGGGGAGTGTCCTGCTCAAAGGTATAATTTTCTGAACTTTAACTGTGTGGAACAAAATGGCTATCTCAAAATTTTGATTGGATGTGTTTGGGGAAATGGTGGGCGTGGAAGAGGTGTTAATTGCCTTCCAATTACTTTCGACTATTAAAAAGGGCTCTAGACCTTTGAATTTCGAATCGAATGAGCCCTTTTTCAAGTTTCTACGACATTTCAATAAAAAATTATATGGCCCCAGGGCATAACTTATAACCCTTGCTCTGAAGACTGTGGAGGGAGTGTCCTGCTCAAAGGTATAGTTTCCTGAACTTTAACTGTGTTGAACAAAATGGCTATCTCAAAATTTTGATCGAATGTGTTTGGGGAAATGGTGGGCGTGGAAGGGGTGTTAGTTGCCTTCCAATTACTTTCGACTATTAAAAAGGGCACAAGCCATTTCAATTTCTAATCAAATGAGCCCTTTTTGAAGTTTCTACGACAACGCGTTCTATAAAAACTTTACATGCCCCCAGGGGCGTGGGGGGGGCTAGTTGCCCTCCATTCACTTTCGACTATTAAAAAGGGCACTAGCCCTTTGAATTTTCAATCGAATGAGCCTGTTTTGAAGTTTCTACGACAACGCCTTCTATAAAAACCTTATGTGCCCCCAGGGCATAACTTAAAACCGTCGTCCTGAGGGTTGGGGGGGAGTGTCCTCCTCAAAAACATATTTCCTAACTGGAAATCAACTACGCTGAACCTAATGGCTATCTCAAAATTTTGATTGGATGTGTTTGGGGGGATTGATGGGCAAGGGGGGGCTAGTTGCCCTCCAATTACTTTCGACTATTAAAAAGGGTACTAGCCCTTTGAATATCCAATCGAATGAGCCTTTTTTGAAGTTTCTACGATAACGCCTTCTATAAAAACCTCATATGCCCCCAGGGCATAACTTAAAACCCTTGATCTGAGGGTAGTGGGGGAGTGTCCTCCTCAAACACATATTTTCTATCTGGAAATCAACTACGCTGAACAAAATGGCTATCTCAAAATTTTGATTGGATGTATTTGGGAGAATGATGGGCGAGGGGGGGCTAGTTGCCCTCCAATCACTTTTGACTATTAAAAAGGGTACTAGCCCTTTGAATTTTGAATCGAATGAGCCTGTTTTGAAGTTTCTACGACAACGCCTTCTATAAAAACCTTATATCCCCCCAGGGCATAACTTAAAACCCTTGCTCTGAGGGTTTTGGGGGAGTGTCCTCCTCAAAAATATATTTTCTATCTGGAAATCAACTACGCTGAACAAAATGGCTATCTCAAAATTTTGATTGGATGTGTTTAGGGGAATGATGGGCGTGGGGGGGGGGCTAGTTGCCCTCCGATCACTTTGGACTATTAAAAAGGGCACTAGTCACTCCAATTTCCAATTGAATGAGCCCTTTTCGAAGCGCTAATGCGCTGCCTATGAACATGCCTCCTATTAATATTTCAGTCTTACATAATCAACTTCTTTTTTAGCGTGCTCGACTTGAAGATGTTGTTGTATCAAGTAATCAACGAGGAAAGCAACTTGGGAAAATGTGAGTAACGCTTCTTTCAAACCAAATAAAACTCGTAATAAACACATTTGCTCATAGAATAGTTAAGAATCAAATCTCTCCATCGTGTAAAGATTTCAAAAACTCCTGCCGTCCTAAAGACCCACATATCCCTAATAGATTTTTCTTACGCGTTCAAAAATCGTTATGCTAAAACTTAAAGCTTGCATTTGGTGGATCTCCGAAAATGGGAGGTAGAGTTAGCTTGGCTAGTTTTTTTATTCATTAAATCATAGGCGTATAAAGCTAGGGAGTGCAATTTTCTATGCTTATATGGAGGTATCTATATGGTTTAACGTTGGGTTAATGGGAGCTAAGGACTTCCAGCGTCACTAGTCAGTTGCCTTACCGAGCAGTGCTGGCAAACTTCAAAGGAAGCTTAATTGCTATCTATTTATGCTTATATTTAAAAGAACGGAATTAGTCTGTTCTATCCAAGTGAAAAATTCTTAGAATTATGTAGATTCTTTCGTTTCAAACTATTTTACAAATCATAAGAAATATAGGGCTGTGCTAGCATGCACAACATAGGCCAGTTTGGACAAAATCTTCATAGTAGTATATATTTACATATTTTGCTCCTTTTGATGAAGTGGTTCTTTAATCCTCAAAAACGCCAAACAAAAGTTAGAGAAAATATAAATAAGTGGTATTTTAATTTAAGTTTTTATGATCAAGTTTTGGATTTTGCTGGGTAATCCTTGGTAGTGTTTATTGTTTTTCTTGGAAAAGAACATAACCTAGAACATAACCTAGAACATAGACGTATACCTTTATGTTCTTTTATGTTCTAGGAACATAACCTAGAACATAAAAGAACATAGACGTAGACCTAAACCCCCGCCTTTTGTGAAAGACTGCTCTCTCATAGTGCTTTCCTAACCAAAGTGACCCAAACCCCACCCCTCCTACTCTGAAGCTAGCTACCAAAATTTTTTCACAGTTTCCTAACATCATACTTTGCAATGCCCAGTCGCTTGAGAGCAAAATTGATATTCTGGACAGTCACATGTGACATAATAATATCGGTGTTGTAATCATAACTGAAACCTGGAATGTCTGCCGAGACCGTGTTTTGCTTACCGGCTACTCATCTGAGTTTGTGACCCGTCACGATCGTGGACTAAATAGAACAGGTGGTGGTGTTGGTATTTTTTGGCGTAAGGATGTTCCTGCGTCTGGGCTTTCAAACTTTGAACTAAAAAACAATGACTTTGAAGTGATATGGCTTTACTGCAAACCCGTAAAGCTTCCCCGTTCGACCTCTTGTCTAATTTTTGGATTAGGGTATTACTCTCAGAGCTCACGCTGCCGCAATGGACTCGTTTCATACCTGCAGCATTCTGTTGATTGGATCAGGTCCAAATATTCTGCCCCTGGCATTTGTATTCTTGGTGATTTTAACCAGACCAGTAAATCATGGCTTAGCTCATCATTTTGCCTAAAACAAGTGGTGAAAACTCCTACGCATATTTCGGGCAGTACCCTAGATCTAATTCTCACAAACTTTGATAGCTATTATATTCATCCAAAAACCCTTAATCCCTTGGGCAAGGCAGGCCATTTTATTATTGTATGGAAAGCCAAGCATGCAATGCCTAAGCCAAAGCGCCAAAAAATTACCTATCGTCCTTTATTAGATTCCAGTATACGCTCATATGATCTGTGGCTGACTGAAGAACCATTTGATGAAGTGTATGCTGAAAGCAAAATTCACAAGAAAGTTGATATATTCAGTAACCTCCAATATAAAGAGTACCTTGACCGATTCCCTGTAAAAAATGTATAAAGTGTGAAAGCGACAAGCCATGGATAACCTCATCATTAAAACAGCTTATCCGCGAACGATCACAAGCTTCTGATAGAGAAAGTCTAGCTGCTAAAAAGCTGAGGAATAGAATAGTGAAAGAAAACTGTAAAGCTAAAGTCAACTATGTTAAAAACCGGATTGAACCTCTATTTTCTACTAACCCCAGGCAGTGGCACAAATCTATAAAAAGAATAGTTAGGAAGATTCAAAGTGACGACCTTCTTATTTATTAAGATGACGGAAATAAGCTCTCAGCTGAGGATGTTAATATGTTTTTCAGCTCAATTTGTAGTACCCACCCTGCCCCATCCAAAAGTGAACTTGCTAGAATTCTTGAACAGTGCCCACCTAGCCAGACCCCAACCCTTGAAGAATGCTCAGTCTACAAAGAACTGCTCAAACTCAAACCCAACTCTTCCAACTACACCGGTGAACTACCCATAAAATTAATTCCTGAATATGCCATGTTTCTCTCTAGACAATTTTGTCACATCCTGAATTCTTGTTTTGCTGAAGGAGTATTTCCTTCTGTTTGGAAAACTGCATATGTGAGAATTATATCCAAAACTAAACATCCTAAATCTCCAGAAGAACTGAGGCCTATATCTCTCACCCCTGCCTTCGCAAAAGTGTTTGAGGCATGTATTGCTCAAGCAACACTCAATGAGATTTCCACAAACATTGATAAATACCAGTATGGGGGTCTCAGAGACTGCAATGCCACAATTTATCTAGTGCGCCTGCACGATGCTTTAGTAAAATGGCTTGACCAAAAAGATACCATCGTTGATCTTGCCATGGTGGATTTTCGCAAGGCTTTCGACCTAATCTCCGACCCTATTGCTCTAATGAACCTAAAACTAATGAGGGTGAATTGACTAACAGTTCAGCTAATCGCTGAATTCCTGTCTAATAGAACACAGTGTGTGTTTCCTCTATTTGAGGGTGATACTCTGTCCTCCTCTCGTAAAATTACGCGTGGTGCCCCTCAAGGAACCAGATTAGCCGGACTGATATTTGTGGCTGTGATAAGTTTTGTGCTGAGGAACTATGACCAAAGATATAAATTTGTCGATGACCTTTCAGTTTTACTTAACTATGAAGCTAAAAACTCAAGTGTTACCTCTTGTTTCCTTCACGACCTGATGGAAATGTTGAATAAGAAGCTTGAGCAAGCTAATCTAACTATAAACTCCACCAAATCAAAAGTTATTGGGTTTAACCCTCTAAAGCGTGATCTTGATGTCCCAAACTCTCTGTTTCCCCTGTTCAACAGTGCCAAATTGCTAGGTGTAATATTATCTTCGGACTGTAAATTCAACACCCATGTGAAATCAGTGGCATCGAAGGCATATAATGCCCTTCAAACCATTATTACAATGAAAGGGTTTGGTTTTTCCAGAGACCAGTTAAGAACTGCCTTCGTGACCTATGTCCGCCCTCACCTAGAATATGCCTGTCCAGTGTGGGGTCCTGCAGTGGAAAATTCACCATCCTTAATCTGAAATGCTGAAAATGTACAAAAACGCACAGTTAAAGTGATGCTTGACAGGGACTACATCAGCTATTAGGAAGGACTTAGAACAATTGACAATCGTTGTCCGAAAGAAGAGATAAATTGAGAATGAATTTTGGTATATTCCTAATTCCTATTAAACAACAAACACCATAGATTCATACTACCCCCTGATGCCCCTATCAATATGAAGACACGGACCCAACTTAAACTGTTACCACCAATGTATCGCACTCGAAGGCATGAAGATTCTTTCGTGCCGTTCTTTACCAAAATGTATAACAAGAGCTGATGTTTTTACCCTTTCTTTTTTCTTTTTTTCTATGTGAGTTCGTAAAAAATCTATGTAATTTATCAAGTGCTACGAAACAGATTTATGAATAAACCTGTACCTACCTACCTACCTACCTACCTCATGTTTTATCAATTCCCCGTACTTTTTAGTGTATATCTTTTCAATGTATTTTATAGTATATATTTCTGTATAGTATATTTATACCAATATAGCACATATAGTATTTTTAGTATATTCAACTATATATTTTAGTATGTATTTAACATCTTTTTAGTTGTCTTACTTGTTTAACGTGTATCTATTTTAGTTCTGCTTGTTGTTCAAGGTTCAGTCGGATTTATCTACAAAAAAAGGAACAAAAACCTTAAAATACACTAGTCTTCACTAAATACAGACTGTCACCCGCTTCACAACCAAACACCTCCCCAGCATATAAAATCAATCAATCTTAACAATAGGGCTCTTCCGTTCCTCCCCGGAGGTACAACCACCTCACCCAATTAAATGAGCAAAAAATTGCTTAATATTCGAAGAAAAAGTTTAAATCCAAACTTTCGTCTAGTTTAGATTATCTATAGTTTTTCTTCTTTTAACTAAACATTTCTTTAAATTATTTTCGGAAGACCATAAAACAGCTGTCGTGGAAACATGTTCCACACTTTGACACATACTACATCCCATGAAAAATCAAAAAAATTGTTCTTTATCAAATAAAGTCATGCCACTCAGTTGCGCATATTGTTTATACAATTTTTTTTCTAAAAAAAAAAAATCTCCGAAAGTATCAACACTTTATTTCCTCTCTAGTCAGGGCAAAATTTAACAATAGGTCCACTAGGCCCGGGCCTAGGGCGCACAATGCCAGTGGGGCTCAATAAATTATCATTGAGTGATTTTTTTTCTTAACAGAAACTGGACTGATGTGATTTATGGTCAAAGTGCCAGGTGCTCTCCGCCACCGTGCTGATTTTAAAACAACACAGGAATTCTGTAGCCACCTATAAACCGTCAGATGTCTCCCAAGAATGGCAGTTGAGAGTTCTGTATCACCTCTCTCTTTCATTACTTTTGGATCATACTTTGGGATCTCTCTTTTATCATTACTTTTGGATCGTTCTGTTCAGTGCTTCCCCAATCCCCGAATTTTGGGGGATTTCCCTGATAATCCCGAAAAAATAGAGCGGCAAAAATGCTTGGGCCTAGAAGCGTCAAAGCTTTAAATCCGGCCGTGTCTCTTGTGAAAAACAATGAAAATGTCAGATAGGTTAAGTTAACGTAGAATTTGTTGGACAATTTGTCGGTCACTTCTAAGATCTTAGTTCTTGGATCTTACGTAATTCTGCAGAGATTTTCGTTTTAGCTTGATCAAAATGCTGCAATCTTAGAGTTAACTGGTCTCAATAAAAAGTTTTGAAATTCAAATTCTTCTGCCCAAATCTGAGCAGAGGAGTTTGATGATATTTTAATCAAGATTTAGACTGCTCATAATGGCAGAATTAACTTTATTTTTTTTTAAGTTGCCTGAGAATTAAGATTCTTCAAAAAGATATAATGTCACAGCAGACTATGAAAATTTCAGACTTGATCATGATGACTGTAGCACGTATTAAACAAGCCAAAAAGCAACATGATTGTCAACATTGAATAGTGTGCAGAAAGGGCAAGTTTTTAATCAGTCCCTGTTTTTGAGGGATTAGTAAAGAGGCATGTATATATTGGCATTGTTAAAAGCTGTTATGGTAACCTTCCATTAGTTCCGAAGTGTTTGGTGGATTCTTTTTATTTTTTAATTGTTTGGATTAAGAATCGATGTGCAATCCAATTATTATAAAGAAAGAAAGAAAGAAAGGACAAAAATATGCTTGCCAGGCAGGAGCACAAGAATTTATTTTAGGGGATAATATTTTAGGGTAACTAGGTTTTTAAATAAAAATTTTCAAAAAGAAGTTATGGTTCTAGACCTCGGCAGGGGCCAGCTGCTCCCCCCGTTTTTTCTGACATCTGACATTAAATCCCTTTCATTTTATATATTAACACTCCTAAGATATACCTTGTCCACCAGATTATGATTATTGGCAGCTCTTATTATTGCTGTTATTCATTATTATTGCTGCTATAAACTGGCAGCACCTGAACCGCTACTGCCAAAAAGTAGGTGAACTACTTTGAAAATGTGTAAGATAATAGGAAAAACTAATTACCTTGATATTTTTAGAAAGCACTGGCCCAACCACCCACCCGCCTACTTCCTTGCGTGAGTGTCTGGTACTGCTGAAATAAATATATGTTTTCATAAAATTAAAATTTTAGGATGTTTCGGTAATAATTTATTTTATTAAGTTAGTCACATTAATCAAATAGAGGCTCAACATGTCTGGGACTTGTTTTGTGTCCACCGAGTTGTAAGTAATTGTGGAGGTAAACTGAAAGGTATAGTAATTTCCACCAAACTACAGTATATGACACCTTGCTATTAGTTGATTTAAGAAGGTTAGTTAGGATATTCAAAATAAACAATTTTAAATTATTGAGATGATTTATAGTTATTGACTTATCACTCAAAAATTAGCAATCGTTGCGTTGTTTTCTTTGTGTACTGGACTGCCAAAAAATTGAGTTTATTTTGGTGTTCTAAGTCAAGTGGGAGGAGTTAGCCGAGGAGGAGATCAAAGGATCAAACAGAATATTTGATTTTTATTTGTTTTTTATGCCCCCCTAAAATTATTCACTACGTAATTGTATCATTAATTTCATTATTTGTATTTCACTAATTTTATTTGTAATTCTCCATTAATCACAACATTGTATTGATTACATTATTTTAATTATATTCCATCGGTCACATTTAATAATATTTGATTAATTGCTTTTACGTTACGTTTCAATAAATGCATTTACAAATTTACTGGCTTTTCAATGTATACTTTTCTGTGCTGGGTATCCCTTAATTTTATGAAATATTTTCACGATTAATTGTTCGAGAAGTACAACTTTTGTACATTAAAGTACAACAAATAACAAGTGCAATTTTAACCAGCATATATTTGTACAAAGCCTTGTCGTGCCTAGTGACAAGTTTTTATTTGATTTTAAATGCAAAGTTTAAGTACAAATTCATGAGATCTCCTTACTGTATTTTCTGCAACACAAAACGTTTACGCTTGAATGTATTAAATTAAAAATAACTAGATATAACCTCCATGGGCAACGACAAGTATTGCAGCAACCTTTAGCAGGCTTTACTGGCTAAAGTGCTCCGGGAGCAGCATTTTGATCTTGTTTAGTCGTAATTGATTCGTTCACAGTCATCGTTTATTTGCCATTGGGGGACAATATTCGCCTTCTTGGGGGATAATATTCCCCTTCTTGGGAGATAATATCCCCAAGAAGAATTCTTCTTCAAACAAAATGATGATGTATCTTTAAAAGATAATTTGAAAATATGCTGTTTCTGTTTAAAACCAGCTTTGTTCTCTATTTCTTGACATCCAACTGAGAATTAGTCTCAATTGATGATTCTACATCATGTAGACAAGCTAATGTTATAATACTTTGCCCGAAGACATTAAACCTAATCCAATCTTAGTTGTTTTAGTCAAAAAACGGAATATGCACACATGAGCGCCCATAGGCTGAAATCCAGGGGGTGAGCTTACCTGGTCTAATTGGCACTTTTAATGCTATATGATAGAAATCTCAAAACAAAAATATAAAGAATAAGGCAGCATCATTCAGCCAGGAGCGGGATAGCGCCATCTACTGCCCCCCCCCCTTATGGGCGCCCATCTATGCACAAGCTAAGACTACGTTATTTTGCCTCAAAACAAACTGCCTGTTTTTGACGGAAATTTTATGGTGAAAACAATTTGATTCTATGTTTATCAGGACCAACTGTCACATAATCACTTAACTAATAATTGCCGAACTGCATCATGACTTGGCATGATTATTTATAACATTTTCGTAACCTATTGGATGAGGACAAATTTTCTTAGCGTAAAATGTATCGGAAACGAATAAAAGATACGAGAATTAGCTTTTCGTGTAAATCTCTTGACTCTGTAGAAGAACATACTTTGTGACTCTTGCATACAAGTCACTCTATCTAATAGAGGAGTAGTCTACCACCGATGAAACTTTGATACTTTCCAGCTCCAGGCCTGTAAAGATTAAGGGTCTAAAGTTACACGTTTAAATTGGCTAAGTCGTACGTACCTGTATACCAAATTTCAAGTGAATTCGGACACTTCAGTGCAAAAGATTATTGGACTTAGAAGTGAGTTATGCCTCTGAAAATACTACCCTTTGGTCCCCTTGGCTGAAGTTACTTTTCCCAATAGTTTCAAGTAAATCTCAGCCCTTTTGTGCTGAAGTCTTAGAAGGGGATCAAGATCCTACAAACCATCATTAATTTTTCCCGTTTTGTCGAAATAAGTGACATATCTTGCTACCTTTCTGCTTAAATCTAGGGAAAGGGGTTGTTGGACTATTCAAAGGCCTGCTTTGTACCTCCAATCATACATATCAAAAATTATTTTATTATTTCGCTTCAAACAAGGCTCATCATTTCCATCTTCCTGCTAAAAATTTGGCGAGGAGTGGGAGCGGCTGATTAATAAAATTCTCTTCATTATTCCTGCTCGATCAAGCTACAACATGCTAGTCAGGGTACATTCTTCTCCTTTTATTTGGAACCGTTATTGCTGTAAAATCTGGAGCACTACTATTCGCTGTTATCGCTATCGCTATTGTCATCCAATCTCTGTCCTTGTTACCGCTATCACTTATTACCTTAATCTTAACTTTTATTCCAAAATATGGATTGCCACTGGACCCAAGGAATATTCACCCATATGTCCGTCTCCAGGGGGGGAGGGGGCATACGGCTTGTTCCTTCCCCGCGAAATTTTTGTTCGATTCGCACAGAAGTAACAAAAATAAATACAAACTATTTAAAATATATGTAGTACATGTCCGTGGGATGATTTTTGTACCCCCCCCCCAACAGAAATCATAGATACGACCCTTTTCACCTATGTCACTTCGCGTGGTAAAGTTTATCAATTATCTTAATTTTATTTCAGATTGGTTGAGACTGTAAAAGCTCTTTCTGTTTATAATGGCTGTTACAAAATCTCCCTGGATTGCAAGGACACCATGGTGCCGTATTACGAGAGCTTGGGGTACAAGAAAGAATCCGGTAACGCCAACACTTTAGTAATACGTCATAATTTGTAATAATATTTACTTTATAGTGTATTCTGTCTGTCGTTAAATTAGGGTAAATTTTCAGTAGTGTTGGAAGAAAAACGTCCAAGTAACATGTGTATTCAGGCTGTTTTATTGATTTAGTTTTATTTAATACCTTTTGGATCAATGAAGTGAAGTCAGATTTTTCTTTTTTTCAAAAAAAAATCTGGCTGCAGTTAAACTTGAAAATCCAAAAATGAAAAGTCACTTTTAGCATTAAAAATTCATAATACGCTGGTCTGGATTAGAAAATCTCTTTTGACTAATTATCAAATAGCAAAGTTATGCTACCCTAAAGTAAATTCCAGATTCTTCAAAACTCTTTTTCTTCAACTTCTTCGTTTTCTTCAAATTTTTCTTTAACTCGCTTTCACAAAACTACTCCGTTAGAAAATTGGAATAATTTAACCCTGACCGTTTCTGCTTAACGCTCCTTATACACGCAAAGGACATGCCCACTACACCAGCCCACTAATTTTGCCAGATTTATTTGCAATCATTACTTTTAGTTGCACGGAAAACACTCAACTAGGCATATGCGCCAAAGTTATTCTTTCCCTGAAATATCACTGTTCCATTCGGCATTTCCGTATTTTCTTATAGTTACGAATAATTTTTTTTTTTCCATTTCTAATGCCCTCTTACCGGAGCTAATTCTCATACTTTTCATTTATCTATATTTATAAAGCTTAATTTCACTGATTCCCAACACTTGATACATATTATAGACGGGGGTGCCAATTGATTGGGGGGTGGGGTGGGGTTGGGATGACCGTTGGCAAGTGCTCCACTATGGATTTTAAAACATTTATTTGGATTTATTTTAATAAAAACAGACCCCTCCCCCCTAGATCTTGAGATTTTTTTGTTTCTTCATGAAACAAAAAAAAGAAGTAATTGGCGTTTTATTATATGTTGGAGTGGTGTATTTTGCAAATTCGTTAGTACTGGATTTTTAAATGATGCATAAGGCTTTTATATTAATTATCATTTTACGTTTGACTTTAATAGGATCAATAAAAAAATAATGGATAATGTTGAATTTCAGATGAATTAATTTAACTAAACCATCATTTCTCAACATCAAATATGAGATAACAACGAGTGTCGTGATCTTATAGACAAGCCATTGAAGTCAGTCAGAAATGACTAAAGGCCTGTTTCTGAAAGAACCTTTTACTTGTCAATGTATATTTATTCATCAAAATTTCAATATTATTAAATAATTTTTCAGTATTACAACATCAGTATTTAATAAAAAAAAATTCAATCAAGTATTCATACAAATACATAGAAGTGTAAAAATAGAACAATGAAAAAACTTGTTTCAGTCAATAACTATTGAGACAAAGGCCATTACCAGTTTTATTAATAAAACTGGTAATTAGACTGGGATAATTGTTTCTAACAAAGAATCTGAAAAAGAATTATTTTTAACAAATAACTATTGGGACAAAGGCAATTACCAGTTTTATTAATAAAACTGGTAATTAGACTGGGATAATGATTTCTAACAAAGAATCTGACAAAGAATTATTTCTAACAAATAACTATTGAGACAAAGACAATTACCAGTTTTATGAATAAAGCAGGTAATTAGACTGGGATAATTATTTCTAACAGAGTCTGACAAAGAATCATTTCTAGGGCAATTACCAGTTTCATTAATAAAACAGGTAATTAGACTGGGATAATTATTTCTATCAAAGAATCAGGTGGTGACTGACGTCTTTGATCTATTTTACGACACTCAAAATCTTCGAAAGCGATGGATTCGATCAACCAAAATTGTTTCCTCATTCTTACTTTATTATTATTAAAAACTATTTTTTTAAGTGGAAAACAATATACAAAAATGGAAACAATAGAAATAGGAAAAAATGAAAACAGCGTATTTAAAATGAACGATAATATATTTTCAAATGTTCTTTTCTCATTTAGAAATATAACGTAACCGAGGGCTGCTTAATACCACAGATATTTGTTTTGCCACTTTTCTGCAACTAATTAACTGATTATGTATAAATATTGTGCAAGGTATTTCTGAGTGCTTATAAAGTACCAAACTCTTTTGAGTCCTATAACCAGAACATGGGATATATGTGGAAATTGAATACTAAAGACACATGAATTTACCTGGGAAAAGTCCTGGAGGGGATTTTGAACTTACAATAAGTTGGAGTAAATTTCAAGTAAATAAGTTCGAGTATTTCGAGCCCAATTTCGAGTAAATCAGATTTTGTTGTTTAATTAATGCGGCTTATCACTCACCTCAGGACATTGAAAACGTAATTGACCCATTTTCCTATAGTTCACCATTGTTTTATGATCTGTGGTGAAAATGTCACTGAATTAGAAAAAATGCCGAATCTGTCTGAGGCTTTTGTATCTTATTTTCCCTTGATTAATATCAGGAAATAGATCGTGTTAACGATAGTTCAACTTTGTTTTCATATAGCACAAAAATAGTGAGTATTTAGCCCATGTTAGTGAATTTGAATCCATCCAGTGTATTTATCAACTGTTTTATTTGTATTTCTTGAGCCAACAGCATTCGCCTTAAGGAAAAGACTAAATGGGCTGCATTTAAAGACAGCAAGTGATCTAAAATACAATTTCAATTATTCTATTGGTTGAGGGAACTATATAAGGAAAAGCTTATAAATTTAAAAAGAAAATGAAGCTATCCCAGGAGTTTTACATTTAATCACCGCGCAGTCATCTTCTGATTTGTTCTTCGCAATTAATTATTAATTAATTGATTATTTATTTTGTAATTAATTAATTATTTTGTAATTCTTCCATTTTTCCCTTTTCTTTCTCCTCTTTACCTTTAAAAGCTTATCGCTGAGGACGATAAGTGAATACCTGAAAAAATATTCCGGTGATTTTAACGTGTTTATTATTATTTTCTTATATTTGATGATTCTTTCATTTATGTCTAAGATTATTTTAGTGTGTTGACTTATTAGGCGTAGTTTCATATTCATGCCATATTTAATAAAACTGAGTAAAGTGGCATAATCAGAGATGGGTTGGGGGACCTACACCCTCTTTGAAATTTGGGGAAGCATCATTTCTGGGTCATGATACACTGTTAACTGAGAATTTGTTAATCATTAATTAATTAACACTTTAAGAATGCGGGAATACTTAATAAAAAACTGAGCCACTGTCCCAGCAAAGACCCTTTCGAAAGGTCTACATGGAAACACTGTAAATATACAAAGAGACACAACTTGGATGGACACGTCAACGGAAAACAGTTTCGAGCATTTCCAAATTTTGTCCCTCGCGTTACTACGATTTTAGCACGCTGCAATGACTCTCCGTGTAAAATTCTTATTGCTTATCATCAAATATTTTATTTTTATATTAATCATTAATCATTATAAATCATTAATAGATAAATTCTTCACACGTATTGATGTCGTTATCCTCCTTGTTCTAAAAAAAATAAGATAAAAATTAGCGTGCTGTTGGAAGTCCGTATTGCTTATTCGTCCGTTTTTCTTTTATTGTGTGATTTTTAACTTTACATTAAATCTATTGCTTTACTAAGACCGGTAAAGGTGAAATCAAGACTTTACGTTTGTTTAAGGTTCGTTCACATTCCTTTTTAGTGAAAAGTTTTGGTGATTGTGGTATGCTAGCTATTCTTCGTTGTTATTATTATTTTTACATTATGGAAAGAATAAAAGTTTACATTATTTTTTTTAGATTGTTGTGTAGTTTCTTAGATTAGTATTCTATTATTTTACTTGCCACCTGTTCTTTTTTTTCTATCTTTCAGAAGGAATTGTGAGCTAAAATTATTTTTATAAAAGGTAGAAAATGGGATTCCAAAACTTTGGCGTTTCTAGCTAAAGGTTAAGAAAGATGTATTTTCGTGCAAAAATAAATGCTTCGGTACAAATTCCAAGTCTTTTCAGCATGCAATACTGCTGCAAACAATCAAAACTGAATAAAACGAGAATTTCATATAATCTTTTGAATTAATTAATTTTCTAATTAAAATTGATTAATTAACTTAAGTAAGAAATATATAATCAAAAGTGAATAAAATTAGAATTTGTTGAGAAACTGATATTGAAACTGAAAATGATACCGAGGTACGTAGTAAACTTGACGGTACCTTGACGAATCAAGCTGTAAACCAACAATTTATTGCAATACCAAGCCATATGAAGCCAACACGACTGCACACGTCTTCCTCTACCCCACTTTATTCGAAGCTCCGCCCTTAGTTCCCTCCCATGGCAGTGTGAACCAAGTTGTGAATTCTTGTGACTATCAATCTTTTTCTTTTTTTGTATTTTAATATTTTGAAACAAACTGTTGAAAAAAGTGCATGAATTGATGTCTATTTCACAAATAAATGCAACAACAAAAGCACAACAGGCCATGGACTCTAAAAGCTTATGGTTTTCCATATAACACACGACCAGACTAAGACAACCTGTGTAAACTACACAAAACACATAATGAGAAAATAATGTGTGGTGCCGGTTAACGGGAAAAAAATACAATACAGCTTAACTATTTCTTTCCCGAGAGACAAACTGAGTGAATTACAATGTTTGTCATTATTCTATATATTTTTTTTCATGTGTCTTCTAGATTGGTGTATTAGCTAGCAGTGGCCCAATTGGGAGAGGGGCATTTGCTGCCCCCTGGATTTCTAAAAGATATCTATTTTGGTTTTTTCTTTGAAAAATATCCCTTTTTGTTATTTTCGTTAAAAAAATAGAATTACCACCACCCCCTTAGCTTTAAAAAAAATGCATTTTGCCCTCCCTCCTAACATTTCTGGGAGTTACCACCACCGTTAGCCACGCCCCAGGAATATGGACGTTAGTTCAGTATATCGATTGGGGGGGGGGTGAGAGGGAGTCCACACCTGGGTGGTGAGGTCTAGGCTATCTTAGGGGAAGGAATTTTTTTTGAAAAATACAAGCCTAAACTTATTTTTAAGCTATCTAAAAACTTAATTTGGAAAATTATTTCATAATGGATATCAAACAGTAAAAAGTAAAGGGGACATCGGCTGCCCTAAGTCTTCAATAGCACAATAAGCAGTAACGAATAAAGTCTACTATTTAGCAAAGACGCTACATGGTTAATTTCAAAAACATTACCCAATAAACAATATACAGACATCAAACAACCTTAAAATTAAGTTGGTAGTCCTGCTTCTGTGCCCATCCGGTGGTGAAGACTCATTGCCGGATTCTTGGCACCCGACTTGCATGGGATACAGGAGCCATAAGGGATATCTCTGCCCCTCTACGAGAAATACAGCTGCACCTCACTGTGACAGAAAGATGGCAACCGCTGGGTCAACCTGTTCTTTGCCGGCTAACACAAAGAAGTTGTGACGTCTGGGACTGGGGACCGGATGGTTAAACATATTCTTGTGAATCGTATAAAAATCACACTATTAACTCAACCCACTGCAGTTTAGCTAAGCTCATGCTTTAGGTTGTATTTGAGAGAGCAAGTTTCTTTTTAAATAAATAGTATTTATTTATAGTATAAACTTTCAAAAATAATGGAAAGAAACCGTAAGTTGAAAAACCGTCAGAAATTGTGTTATTTAAAGTATCGACGGTGTGACTGGGAGCGGGAAAATGCACATTTTCTCCCCTCCCCTAAGAAAAAACCTACATCTGGCACTGTAATCAGTGTTCAGGTAGTTTATCCACTTTATCTGAGATGATTAATGAAATCATAGGACACCTCTAACAATTTTCGAAACGTCAAAAATTGTAAAAAAAACTTTTTACAATGGCATTGGTACCTTATCTACCTTGAGTCTTTTAATGATTATCCCTCACATCTATGGCATCAGTTGAAGTGTTTAAGCATATTCCGCACAAATCAGAACATTTTCTTTTTTCTTGCTTTTTCTGCTGGTTGCACTCCATCCTTTGAATTTCTTTTGTCCTCGAAGAATGTCAATTCGTCTTGATAGCTCTTGTCTATTTTATTGTTTTCCTGTCATCTTAAATCTGATGCATTTGAGTTTTCGGAATATCTAAAATTTCTATAACATCCATTGCATATATCACAGTCAAAGTTAAAGAAATTGGGTACTTGTGTCTTATAGCCAACACACTCAAGTTCTGTCAAGAAGTAAAGTTCGGTTAATGCTAATGAAATCAGACAAAATACGATGAAAATGTAATACTTTATCAACAAAATTATGGAAACTACAACTTAGAAATATGCGCCCAGAACGCAGAAATATCACTGAGAATTGAGTTGAAATGAGCTCCGCCTTCTGCCGTTACTGCCGCCCGCCACATGTACTCTGCTAGGTATGATTTTAAATGAAAGCGGGATGTACCTCGGTGCCCTTTGGGCAAGGCCCTCTTATCCTGGAAAAGTAATTGCCTCTTCTTCAGTCCTTGGCAAATCCCAAATTGTCATTGTAACATCCATGGTCAGACACTTTCCTATCAACACCATGGGCCATGGTCTGAAAAACCGGTATTTTGTTTTATTTCATTAGCATTAACCAAAATTCACTTCTCGACAGAACTTAGTGTGGTGCCTATAAGACACAAGTACCAAGGATATTCCTATGTCAATACTTTGATCACTGTTAACCACCATTTTATTGTCTTTACAACAAGTTTCGTTTTATAACTGGAGGGAGTTTATCAAATTCGTTTTCTTATATGGTCCCATTTATAGATCGCCAAATTTTGAATATTTCCATCAGGCAATCATCAGACAATTTTAAATATTTCGAGTAATCAAATTCATTTGATCTCAGACTTAAAAACCGATAAATAAGTGACAGCTATCGTGACGACAACATTCTACGAGCACATCAGAAATTCAAAGGATAGCTTTGTTGGGCTCAAACTAGAATTTATCCCGTAAAAATACATGTTGACTGACTACTGGTAAATTTGAAATTAAAGATAGTTTTGGTCTTCTCGGTGCCTTATGTCTCAGAGGTTGAAGTGGAGGTGTATTTCGCGTAGTTTGAGGAATTCTAATGTGATTAGAGCAGAGCCTATACGTCTCTATTGGTGTTCTTAGGATAATGACCAATCATTCAATATTCAAAAAAAGGAAAAAGCATTGTTTGTGCTTAAAAAGTGCAACAGGCCCACGTATTTGATTTTGGGCTTTTGGACTGCAAAATGTAATTTTTCTTTAAAAAATAGAGCTAAAGTACGAAGAAAATTTCAAATTAGGTGAGCCAAATAATTTGAGGGGAAGGAGTGTGGTTAGCTGTATCAGATCTTTTGTTATGATTACTTGTAATTATCACGTTCTATATGGAAGGATGAAAAATTGTGTCACATTTCTTTTAGGATAAGCTGTAATTATTATTTGGGAAATAGACATTGACATATTGATAAGAAACCATATATTGTGGTTCCTTAAAACTTCCTTTAAATCCTTTGAACTTGCTTTTTCTCCCTTTTTGTTTGCCAGTCCCTTCTGGCTTTACTTACGCCATTTGAACTTCCTCTAATCCATTATGACCCTCTGAGCTTCTTTTTGTGTTTTCTAACCTTTTAAAGCCTTCAAAATTCATTCAGATCTTCGACTTTATCCGTGACTTTTGATGTTCATATTTTTAAGCTACTTGATTTAGTTTCTTACGACTTCCTTAAGCCCCTTCCAGCTTTCTTAGTACTTTTGCGAGGTTCTCCCATCCGAGTTTCTTCATCGCCTTCTGACTACCTCTACTATCGTCCGAATTGTTCTAGTCCTTCCTTGTTTTTTTTTGTGTATTTTTTTTAATTCCTTATTACTCTTGTTTTGGCTATGCTGTCCTTTTTCGACATTCATGGCCTCTTCCAACCCCTTTAGCTGTTTCGACTTTCATTAGATTTTTTCCGACCTTCTTGATCTCTTCTACCTTCCTTTCGTCCCATTTTACTTCCTTTGCAGTCTTCCAAATCTATTTACTGTCTTTCGACTTACTTGTATTCTTTTCCGACTTTCTTGGTCTCCGCCAGCTGCTTCTACGGCTATTCCGACTTTTATAGTTCTTTTCTGACGTCCTAGGATCCCTCTAAACTCTTTGGTCCTACCCGTCTTCTTTTACCTCCTTCTGTTTCCTCTTACTGCCTTGCGACTTGCTCTATTCCCTTCTAACTATTTTTGTTCCTTGTGATATTCCTCAGGCTATTTCGACCTTTTTAGTCCGTGTCTAATGTTCTTGGTCTCTACCACTTTCTTTCAGTCTTACCCATTTTCATTTACCGTCCTTCGACTTCTTTTATTGCCTTACGACTCAGTCTAATCTTTTTCGGACGTTTTGGTCTCCTAATTCTCTGAGGCTATTAAAACTTTCATAGTTCTTTTCTGACGTTCCGATCTCCAGCCTCCTTTAGATCCTTCCAACGTCCGTTACTGCCTCCCGGCTGGCTCTAAAGGCTTTTTACGTATTTTTGGTCTCCTCCACTTTCCTTCAGCCTCACCCAACTTCCTTTGCCGTGTTTTTATTTCCTTTCCTGCCTTTCCCATTTGGTCTAGCTCTTTTTGGTCTTCTCCAACTTCTCTTAGATTTTTCGAACTTGCTTAGTCCATTTCCGACGCTCCTGTTCTTTTCCGGCCTCCTTTATGCCCGTGCGACTTTTTTTGCTACCTTCTTACTTGAATTAGTTATTTCCAAACATTCTTGGTCCCAAATATGACAATCCTTACAATTAGGTATTTTCTACTAGAAAAAACTGGTGAAATTCATTTTATAATTGGACATAAAATTCAATCATATAAAAATAAAAAAGATCATAATTTACAAGCTAAGAAATGAGTACAATGCAATTTTATATGGTGCAAAAAAAAAAAAAAATAGGGGCTAGGAGGTTGAGCAAGGGAATATTGCATACAACTTTGCCTTGAAATATTATACGATATTAAAGTATAAGTATTTTTTGCCTAAAAAATCGCTATTTTCTAAGGTTTTGCCCAACATATGGGGCTAATTATTGAAAATTCAGAAGAAAGATTTAAGTTGTTAAGTATAAATATTTTTTAAAGATATGGTTAAAAGAAAAAATGACAATTTTAGAAGGGAGGAGGTCTTCTTAATTATTTCAGGCTTTTTAGTATAATGAATTAAATAAAGATGAGACATATTGCGTAATAAAATAAAAATTTTTATGAAAGTGGAACCAGATGTTTTTTTGCAGGTGTCAGCTGTGTATATTATGCACCTGACAGCTACTTTACTAGCCCACGTGGGTGAAAAAGTAGAAAAGACACCGTTTTATAAACTTTTAGAGTCCTATAGCATCTGTTGTAAACAAGGGCGTCGTTTGGGGGAGGGGCAAGGGGGGTAGTTGCCCCCCAATAATTTGGAAAAAATATTATACAGCCCATGCCCCTTGACTATATGGATATGAAGCCCTCTTGCCCCCTCCCTCCAATGAAAATGCTGGAGATTCACCTCTGATTATAAAATAACCTTTTTGTATAGCATGTGATGATAACACTAGTCTTCGTATTGTACGTGATGAGAATCAGGTACAATATTGTACGTGATATCTTCATATCTGTATGATGAGCTTAACTTCATATAGCACCGGGTTCAAGTCTAAACCCATCTCTCAGCTGATTTTCTTAAATTAACTACTTTAGTCTACCAAGTATGGGTTTCTTCTTTTTGCTTAGTGTTTATTTATTTGTTCATTTTATGCTATTTTTTAGCATGTTTACTGTTTAATCTAGTTACTTTTTTCCCCTTTCTTTATTTCGCCGATAAAAACCGTATGTGAAGAGCTATTCATTATAGCTCTTCACATACTCTTCACATATGAAGAGCTATTCATTATCATTCTAGGGGTGAAGAATATTGGGACTTTTATTTGTCTATGCATAGAAAAAATATCAACTTTCATTATCTTAACGGAATCTTTTATCCGTCATTACATTTTCATTTCATCTAATTAAATAAAAAATGTTATTTTATTAAAGCCAGTGTCGTCTTAAGAATTATTTAAACACACCTTGTTTAAAATCCATGTTATTTTTGATAAAGCACAAATAAAACCGGCCTCCAAAAGGGTTAAAGAAAGCACCAGCACCATTCTGTAACAGCACTTTAAAATAGCACTTATTTGTTCACTGTTGCACTTAACTATTTGTGTACTGTTATATAAATCACTTTCAATAGAGTACAAAGGGCACTCTGGCCTTTAAAAGTTTTTTGGGGTTGGTAGTACCACTTCTTTTTACCATTTTTTCATTTCTTTTTTTTTCATTCACTTTAATTTATGTTCGCATTAGGTTTCATTTGCTCATTCTGTTCCGTGTATATTGGACTTTGTGTTTTTAATTTGCTCTTATTATTACTGTTTGTGTTTTAGTTTACTGTTATTATTACCTTTTGTGTTTTTTTCGTACTTATTATTACTGTTTTCTTTCACACGCTGCGGAAGCAAGCCGGAATATTTCCCAGAGAGACGGTATGAGAAGAAAATGTATTGTAAAAACACGGCAACGTTTAATAAAGTTTCTAACTTTTATGGAAAACCTATATTATGCCATTTGATAAATTATCATATAGTGGACTAACCTTTGTGATATGCCATGTTACCCGACCGATAACAAACACCCACATATGGTTATGTCCAAAAACGGAAAGAAGTTACCGACTGCTCGCTTCCATATCTAAGTGCCAACATCCGTTTCTCAGTATAAGATGAATTCTAAAATTAAACTAGTGCTTATATTCTTATTAATTCCAACTGTTGTGATTATTATAGTGATTATCCTTAATGAACAACAGAAGGTGTTATTAAGAAACCAAACTTTTGATATTTCCAAACGGATTGATATTATATTAAATAAAAGGTGTAACCAAAGTGTCCGGATTGTCTGCTTGATTTCGTCAGACCCAAAAAGAAAAGATTTTCGAATGGCTTTGCGAAATTTCTTTATTAAAGTAAAAGAACTGAGGATAATCGGGTACTTTTTGATTGGAGAAGCAAAAGAAGAATCCCTCGATCAGGATGTTTATTCCGAAGACAGGATATTCCAGGATATCATTAAAGGGTCCTTTACAGATCATTATAAAAATTTAACTTTGAAACATTTAATGGGGCTACAGTGGGCAAATGAAAGTTGCCCAGGAGCTGAATACTACATAAAGCAGGACGATGATACAGCAGTTGATATTATACAGCTAGTAGACGAGTTTAAAGTCAGGGTGAATGACGAAAATAAGACCAAGGAGCTCATAATTGGCGGAATATCTATTGAAGGTTTGATTTTTTTAGCATTAGCAGAAGTAAGCTGGAACTGAATTTTTAAACGAAAAAAACATAGCATTTGAGGCTGAATAATTGCTATTTCTGTCAAATTAAATTCAACTGAAAGTACATAATCATCTGATCAAATATAAAATCCTTTGTGTGATAAAAATATGAGCTTGCGAGAAAGTAGAATCCCTGCACTGGGAAGTTTTAGATTCATATATGTATTAAATTCTCGTCTGAGCGGTTATAAATCTTGCGTCATGTATGGAATTGAGTTTGTGAAAGCCATGTCAGCCAGGGTCAGTTCCTGAAGTGCTACAATTGCCTAAATTTGCGTGCTAAACAGCGATTTTTGGTGCTACAGTAAAAAAATGACTGTAATAGTGCTAAAATAGTAATAAAAAGCACTTTTGTGCTATTTTACTACTATTTTAGCAACCCTGAGCTCATGCTACAGTGCTACACATAAAGAATAGTGTTAAAATGGCACTTTCGTGCTACAGGAGGCAACCCTGGTGTTAGCTGGTAAACAGATTTTTCTACCGATACACGCGGTACTCATTTTCTTTTCAGCTGCGCCTCCCTTTATCCACTTAGTCACAATCGGTAAACACCAATTGATCAAATGCCATGAGTTTTTGGATCAATTTTTCCGTCAAATTCGTTAAAGACCTCATATTGATGAATCTACAAGCGGCCAAAAGGCTTTGTCTATGAAACTTTAAAAGACTAGGAATGTATATCTTCAAAAATTGAAAAAATCGGTATACAGTTATACCTTGTTGGTAGTAATGGAGGTCTAGCTTTTAAAAAAAAAATGTCGGTGAAAAATCAACACAAATTAACAAAAAAACAAATGACTCCAAACAGCCTAAGACGCCGGAGCTTTCCTTTGACTAAAGAAGAATGAAATTTTTTTTCAACTGAAGCAACATTAAAACTCACATAAATTATTATTTATATTAGGGGGGCTGCCCCATTTTCAGTACCTAACTCTTTAGTCTACGCCTAAGTTGGACTTTTTGTTCTAATCATTTATAAATGACTCCTGAAACACAAGGGGCGTTGAGTTAGAATAATATGCTGTTTTAAAAGTTATAAAAAAAAGCTTTAACGTAAAGAGTGAGATGTTGAGGATCCGTAATAATCTCTGTGCGATTTAAGTTTTAATGTTGCTCCTTTCATTCAGTTGAAAAGACCTGTTTTTTCTACTTAATTTCTGATTGATTGTTAAATGATGCCGGGAAATCCACCCCCCCCCCATGTACAACTCCCTTACCCCATGAAAAATTCCTCCATGGAAAGATCCTCCCACGTATCTCCCCCCCCCCCCCGGCTAGAAAAATCGCCCTCTTACCAAAAAAATGTCTATATATTTCCCTTTAACTAATACTATATGTAAACAATGGACAAAGTTAATTACTTGCAGCCCTTCCCTCGGGGATTGTGGGGGTCAAGTCATCCTCAATCACACAGTTATTATATCTTTCGACTATGCTGACCAAAATGGTCATTCTAAAACTTTGATTAAGTAACTTCAGGGAGAAACGGGCGTAGGAGGGGGGATACCTGCCATCCAATATGTTTAGTCACTTAAATAGAACACTAGAACTGTTTATTTCCGATCAAACGAGCCCTCTCCCGATCTTTTAGGATCACTGGTTCGATACAACCACCTCTGAAAAAAAAAACAAGCATCCGTGATCTTTCTTCTGGCAAAAATGCAAAATTCCATATTTTTTTAATATATAGGAGCTTGAAACCTCTAAGGTAGAGTTTTTGGATATGCTAAATCTGATAGTGTGACTTTCATTAAGATCGTAAATACATAAATGTGAGCAGGCCTCACAAAGAAAATTAGAGGAAAATTCAGCTTGGTCGGATTACAAAACTTTGGAAATTGATACAATAATGACCCTTGTTCGTCTTTGCAACAAGTTCTCCTCATATTTTAAATTCCGAATAAAATTTTCCTTCAAATCTCTATGTTCATTAATGAAACCAAGTGCAATGCTGTGCACTATTTGCGTAGAAGCCCTCAGCATTACCATTACTTTGTTGTTGGTAAATTAATTTCAAGTGTAGAATATGTTCGTGACCTTGGGATTTGTTTTGATTCAAGTCTCAAATTTAATAAACATGTATCAGATATCACCCATAAGGCTAATTACCAATTATTACGTCTAAGGCGTACTTTTTCTAAGTTTAATCTTCATTCACTGATTTCACTTTATGTATCCACTGTACGTCCAGTACTTGAGTATTGCTCATCAGTATGGTATCCCCTTAATAAGAGAGATAGAGAGAGGGTTGAGAGAGTGCAACGTAGGGCCACCAAACTCATACCATACCTGAGTCATCTACCTTACCACCAGAGAATGCAAAGACTACAGTTGCCTTCTCTCCAGTTCAGACGTGATAGAGCCGATGTAATAAATACATTTCGCATTGTTAGGAATATTGATAATATCACCCCAACTCACTTTTTCACTTTTACAGAATACAGTAGTACCCGTCAACACCAACACAAAATTTACCCACCATGTTCACAGAAAAGATTAGGCCAAAACTCTTTGTCTAGCCGAGTGTGGAAGACTTGGAATTCACTTCCATCAGAAATAGTTGCAAGTACCACGGTCCAGTCTTTCAAAAGTGGTTTAGCCTCTACAGATTTCTATACTAGGTCCTATCATAATCCATTTTGAGATTATTTTTACTTTTGTATTACCTGATTTGTGACAGTGTGACAGTTATTTTGTAGGCTCACTTTTTCGTAGGTTTCAATTATTAACAGATATGTTTCAGTTAAGTTGGTATGTTATTGTATGTTTCAGTAATATTGTTTTTCCAATGTTTTTCAGTTACTGTATGTTTTTGTTATGTCATTGACATTGTTATAGACTTTTTTATAATTGTTTTGTGCGACAAGCTTGTTAAAGCTTACCGTATCTTGGTATTAATAATAATAATAATAAAAATCATGGGCTTATCCATGGGCACTGTCTTGTCTCCTTTTTTGGCAATTTTTTACATGGATTTCATAGAACAGTCTGCTTTGAATAGTTTCCACTTAAAACAATCTATCTGGTTTCGTTTCGTTGATGATATCCTTTCTGTTTGGGAACATGGACAAAACTCTCTAAGAAATTTTTTGGCACATTTGAACTCTTTTGATTCGAATCTCCAGTTCACAATGGAACTCGAAGATTCAGGTAAGCTGCCTTTCGTGGATGTTTTGATTGAAAAAATGCTCCTAACCTTAAATGTTCTATATATAGAAAACTGACTCATCATGACCGATATCTACATTTCTCTTCCCATCACCCTCCTTTTATGAAAAGAGGGCTAATAATCTCTTTACTCTACAGTTTTAAAAATTTGTTCCCGTAATTATATAAATTCCGAATTAAACTATGTCAAGAATATTCTTTTCTGCAATGGTTACCCAATCAAACTTATTGAAAATATCATAGATAGACGATTAAAAAAGATAAAACAACAAAATAGGGAGCTCGTCCCCCTTGATTCAGTTACCCCGGCAATTGAGAAAAAAACTTTCATCACTTTACCATACATCCCGAAACTTGGCGATAAACTTGGAAAATTTTTAAAAAAACATAATCTCTCTGTTTCTTTCAAAACCGAACAAAAAGTTGAACTTTTTTCAACTCAGGAAAGGATAAAACTGACCCTGTACTGGGTAGTGATGTCCCCCAGTACATCATATTAAGAGCACCATTTGATGAACTAAGCTCTTACCAAAGCAAGTCTCACAGTGCTATTAACATTTCCAGTTTATATGTCAAGGTCACGACTATCATCACGAAAGTGTCATGCAAATATTGTTACAGTATATCTGATGTTTACCAATGCAAGTGACACGTGTTCAAAACAATTTATAGTAATCCTGTGGTGTATAAAAAACCTCTAATAAGCAGCAATGATATACATAAGAGTATATTCACCTGTCAGGTAAATATACTGACACCATCGGTGTGAGGCTGTTGGAAATCTAGCAAGAAAATACAAATAGTCAAAACTTGAAATAAAAAAGCCATGGGCCTAGAGTGCAGATGGACGAACGGCAAGGTCCCTCTTAGGCGAGGCTTAGGAGGGACTCAGCCTCCCCCAAGAGGCTTAAGGTTCTGTTTTGTCTAGAAACACTCTAGTGTTTTCAGTACTAGCCTCAAGCCTCCTCCAGAAAGGCATCACATTGATCTTCGAACAGGTAAATTTTAGCTGCTGAATTTCATAAAATATATGACATTGATGATGAATTGAAACCAGCGGTATTAGTTTTTCTTATTGTATGAAGTGTCAGGATCACATCCAAAATTGGTCATAATATTGTCTATCATCATGATAGATTTGAGCAATTATTAACTTAAACCAAGTAATCAGTAAAAATAAAGCTTAAACAAAGAAATTTATTACTTTTTAGGACGTTATAAAGCACCTCAGAGGGATCCAGACAGCAAGTGGTATGTTAAGAATCATGAATACAGCAAGGACGTATATCCTCCATTCCTTTCGGGATGGGCTTACATAACAAATTTACAAACTATAAAATCGATACTGAATCAAACATATTACCACACTTTCTTCTGGATTGATGACGTACTAATTACTGGGATACTTGCGAATGCTGCAGGAATAAAGCACACAAGCTTGAATGAAAGAGCTGGCAGAACAGAAGATGATATAAAGTGTTGTAATCGATATCCTACTGATAGATGTTGGATAGTGATTGGGCCCACTTCTCATCCAAAAATACTTAATGAATATTTAATGAACGTTGAGGCATGTATAATAAGTAAAAAGTGCGTAACCAGTTTTCGTCGTGTTTGCCCAAGACAAAAAAGCAAAGCAGTTGGAGGAGGTAGGTCAGAAATAAAGAATATGCATATATTTTACTAGAAGAGCATATATAATATTTAAATCAACACATAAGTGATACAAGTGCCGTGAATCTGGGGAGCTTACGGTTAAACAAATTTCCGCGTAATGTCTGGGTTTCAGGTGGGGGCGGAAAATACCTGGTGCAGCTCCAAGATTAAGAAGAAGAAGTGACATAATTTAGAAATTAATTGGACCTACTTTAATCCATAAGTATTGGAAATGTTTACTAAAATAAGTACTCGGAAATGTTTAACTAAAAACGAGCTAGAAATGATAAGGCTCTACTTGCCATTCACATGAACGAAACATAGTTGAAAGGCATTTAGGAAATTACGCCAAAATTAATTCAACGCCCCAGCCCCAATTCACCAAAACCAACAGGAAATTTCGAGTTGAGCAAAAAATTATAAATGTATACTTGCCTGTTAGAATAAAGAATAAACAAGTAGCTGAAAGAAGCACACAATAATTTGGTTCTAAATACCCTAGAATGTCACTGACTAAATATTCATTTTACTGGACGAAATGTTGCTAGAGAAACAATCAAAACAGATGTTTAAACAACCTAAGCTGTCTTTACTTCTTAATCTAATTTTACAAGGTTAAATAAAATTTAGAAAAGTTTGAATTCGTGTTTTGGTCACCCTAGTTGATTAGATAAAACAGAGTTTATATATAACCCCTACCTTAAAGAACTGAGATACAGGTAAAGGTAAGAAGCTACATTTATCTACTTTTAGGGTTCTTCTCCCTAGATAACGTTTGAGCAGGTTCAATGCAGGTGTACATACACTACAGTTTTTCCAGCTTACTAAAAAGCATATGGCAGAGACGGAGTTAGGTTTTTTCTCAGAGGGGGGTGGGGGACTGTAGACTTTTACGCCCCCTGCCGTATTATCAATACTATGAATATTACAATTTTTGTCACAAAACATTACAATTTAAGCTTGTCATAGCGCCCCGAGGCGTGCCGCCAGGGAAGCTTCCCACCTCTAACCCCTCCCCTAGATCTGGCCCTGGACTATGATGAGATATTAAACATAATCTTTGTTTACATTGAAATAAATTTTTCAAATAAACCTTTTGGTATTAATATTAATCTTGATAAACTCCCCTTTCGCCTTAATTCCCTTCTAAGGTCTCAAATAACACTCCTGGTATTACTGTTAATCTTGATAAACTCCCCTTTCCCTTACTCCCTTTTTTAAATACTGGAATGGTGATAATTCATCTTTTATACCTCCACCAGAGGTTCAAATAACCCTCTTAGCATTAATACTAATCTGGACAAACTCCCTTGTCTCCTAATTCATTTCTTAGTTGCTGGTATGGTGATAAGGCGTCTTATATTCCTCCACCAGACAGGCTCAATCAACCCTGTCATTTGTCCACAACAAGCATACAATTCTACTAAAAAAAAAGTGGGTTCGAAAATAAACCCTTCTGAAAAGAGATGACGTTTAAGCAGATAGTTTTATTGAGACTATGTTTTCAGATCTCTTTGTTATAGACATAGTTTATAGAATTAGCAGTTTATAGTTTATAGATAATTAACACAGTTATAGATAAGTAACACAGTATATAGATAATTCTATAAACTGTGGTTATAGATTGCTTCTTAGCTGATTATTCTACGGCTTACCTATTCTGATTTCATTTTCCCCAGAAAATTAATAGCTCAGAGAATAAAAATATAGTGGCAAGAATCTGTGACATTTTGTTAACAGAATTTGCTGTCATCCCATATTCTTGATTAATTTTACAATGAAAATTTGGGTACTTGGGCATTATATGGGCCTTTTTAAAAAGTCAAGTTTGGTTAATGCTAATGAAATAAAATAGGATGAATATATAATAGTTTATAAACAAATTTGGGCTATATATTTGTACATTAGGGGGTGGGGGGTAAAGCATAGCATATATTAAATGCGTAACCTAACGTTTACCTAGGTACTTCCCTCCCCCCTAAACCCAAAAAAAACAACAGTTTAACTTAAATATCGTATACGCAATGAAAACCATGCTATGAATTGCATTACTCTATGGCCGTCTCTTGAATTAACCCGTCAAAAACGGGTTTTTCGTGACTGGTTTCCTTGTAAAGGCCCATATAGTGCCCAAGTACCAAAATTTGCAGCGTAAGGAAAGAATAAATAGAGACCGAGTACTGGGAATGTGACCTCCAGCTCTCTTCTCTATTTATGGTAAATTCATCAAAAAGAACTATTCCATAAAAAACAGTTTTCAGAAACTTTTTTTTGAAGAAGAAATTTTCACAAAGAACTTTAATACCGGTATCAGTAATAGCTGTAGCAGATACAGTATTAGTAGTAGCAGTAGTAGTTATGATAGCAGCCAAAAACTGCCTTTCGGATACGAACTGCCTTGAAAATGCCCTGTAAATTTTAAATTACTACTCAAAATCGTTTCTGAGATATTGCTGATACGCCCTTCTGACAAAATGCAAGCATATTATGGGTTGTGATTTAGTTCCCTCAAACACTTCTCTCAAAATTCCCTGAGAGCTTCGCGTTAATACCATTAGTGTTTTTGGACACCAAGAATAAAATATCCCCTCTTACCCTATAATACCTGCTATATGAAAGCAATTAGTAAACTGCATAGCTTATAACCCTTGCCCCAAGGGCTCTGTGTGCCTTGCCCTCTCCAGAGACATAGTCACTGGACCTTTCAACTATGCAGAACGAAATATCACCTAAAAACTTTTTTCAGGTGTCTTTGAGGAAGTAAAGCCCGTAAAGGGGGGGGGGGGGTCTTCTGCTATTCTTCCCATCATTGTTTATTCTTAAATTAAATAAAAAAACAAGTTTTTTTAACTGAAAGTAAGGAGAAACATTGAAACTCAAAATGAACAGAAATTATTCCGTATTTGAAGGGGTTGCCCCCTCCTCAATACCTGGCTCTTCAAGCTAAAGTTTTCAGCATTAAAAAAACTGTCCTATTTTAATTAAACGGCGTTTGTCGGGAGCCGCTTTTAAAAATTGGGAAAAATAGTCAAACTTTGACGTAAGGAGCAATGTATTGATGAGGGGGGCAACCCCTTCATATAGGGAATAATTTATGTTCGTTTGGACTTTTAATGCTGTTCCTTACTTTCAGTAAAAAAAAATGTTTTCTTATTGAGTTTTGATCGTTTTTCAAGTAATGCCGGTAAACCTGGATCACTTTCCATGAAAAATGCCCCCCCCCCCCTCACGGGAAACTACTCCATTGAAATTTCCTCCAACGTAAAAGACACCCACACACCCCTTCGTAAAATTCCCTCTGTGCAATTCTATCCTCGCTGAAAATCCGCCTTCCCTGAAAAATATCTTGCGAACGATTCAGCCTGAAGAAATCTCCTTGGCATACTTTCATTTAAAAAAGAATTGTCGCTTTTCCGATCGCTCTGAAAATCCCTTTTTTCATGGAAATTTTTCCCGGAAATCCAAATACGCTGAAAATAGCCCCCGGATAATTCCCCCGCAATATCTCCAAATGCGAAATTGAGTTGGCAAAGAGAAAGATAGACAAATGAAAAGAATTTCGTATTGGAATTCTGTCAAATTGCTCAGTGTAAATTTTCCCCTGGAAAGTTCATCCTCGGGAATTTTCATCCCCATGGAAAATCATTTGTGGTTTCTTAGCTGGTGTTGTAAAAGTGTTTTGTATGTGTTTGTCAAATAAAATTATCTTATCTTGTTCATATTAAAAGGAACCCGAACCAGTTCTTTCTTTCTATTTTTTTTTCCTTCTATTTTTATCAAACGCTTTCTCAAGTTTAAGTTAGAACAACTGTTATAATGGTTTTATCCATGGGTAATTCGGATTAAGTGATTCATCAACGAACTACACTGGGGTAAAATCTTTAAATCCCAGGGATAATCTTTAGTTTTTAAATAAAACCTCGTGGACATTAGAACTTTCCTCTCTCTCTAATCTGTATTAAAAAGCGTCTGATAAAAAAACATCATCGAAGGATATTCATCGACGAATTATCTAAGGATAGTATCTTAAATTCCCTGGGACATTCGGGTTTAAAATCTGCAGATCCCGGGGATAAAATTTTGGATTTTAGTAAAATCCCAAGAATATCAGAATCTTTCTGACTTCCCAGCCTAAGTTTATGTTCGAAAAAAAGGAAATTGTCCGAAAAAAAACAGAAAGTACTTATTCAAGGTCCTTTTCCAGCTCAATATGATGTTGCAACAAGTATCCAATAACTAAAACTTCTTACTTACAGCAAATACTTTTTTTATTTAAGGAATCTAATTTTAAATCTAGCAATATCTAATATATCAACAGCCCGAGAACTATCTGATACCGTCTATCCGAGGGTATGAAGTATATACGGCTTTTATTCTATATGCATCAAAATATTTTCACTTAAAAAGTAATTCAATTATAGACAAACTAACTATGAAATTTGTTTCATCGCGTTTTTTTTTTTTTTTTTTTTACTCATGACGCTTCACGATGGAATTTTGAGCACCTTTTATTCAGAGTTTGTAAAAAGCACATAAAATTTGAGTTTATTTTAAGGAGAGTATTATTTTTTTTTATTTTTTTTTTTTGCATTGCGTCAATTTTTGCATGCTACAACAGCGTACCTTGCTTCTACAGGCGGAATTCACAGGCTTGAAAGTCAATAGATATAAGAGTCAACAATAATTTATAGATATAACAAAAATATCCTGTGAGATAGAGATTTTTAATACCTAAGCGATGTTTAATATCTTGATGTTTTAACTAAGTTCCCTAAGCCACAATAAAAAGGTTGGCATTCGGATATCTACTTTCAAGTATAGCGTTTTTTGTCACGGGATGAAATGCCTTTTCACATTCACAGATTTCCGAGGCATTTGAAAAAAAAAATCGGTAAATAAGGAATCCTTTATTATATGTGTCATCCTCAATCTCAAATTAAATATACAAAAATGTATCAGCGATTTCATGTTATTCTTCAGATACTGCTTCCTTTTCTTGTTTTTTTGACTTTCTAGCTCTAGGTTTTTTCTTCGAAGTCTTAGGCACATCGAAAAGATTCGAATCATGGGCTTGATACCTGAAAGTAATTCACGAAGAAAACGATGTATCACACCTATACATACATACTACCCATCACAACTATTTATTAATAGCCTATACTTATTTGCTAACACAGCTCAGCTCTGGAGGGCTCAGACGCTTAGCGTCCTTCGTCTATTCTTATAAATCTAGACATCTATCTAAATATAGGGAAGACAAAAAAAAAAAAAAAACTGCACCCGCATTTCAAATAATTATAAACATTGTGCTTAATATATCTTTATTATTTCAAATATTTACAAGTATGTTTCATTGCGCTGTTTTGTCATTACATCTTCTCAAACTGATGTCCAACTTTATACAGACACTGTTAACAACACGAGGCAATTGAATCGCAAACAGGATAGAACAATTCCGCAAGTATTTTGTTTAAGCATGGAGGAATGGAAAAAACGGCTTTGGCGAGAAAACTTTTATGTTTGTATGAATAATGCACATATTGCCTATTCCAACTGAAACCCCCTATCTCTGCCTCCAGAGAGAGTATAGGAGGTGGGACCCTCCTCCACAAAGACATTCATGTAAAGAGCCCGTGGAATAAATTCGTGTAGAATTAAAGTTCCGCAGAGTAGAATCTGCTGGAAAAGAACGAGATTTGATTACACTCAAGTTTCAAGAAACAAAACAAGACCATTTTACTTCTGACGTAGTTGATATGTAAAAAAGATACGAATTCGTTATCATCTACAGATAAATATCCAATGGCCGAAGTTCGGCCGAAGCCGTAATGTCCGTATTTCAAAAATCTGAAGCAATTGTTGAGGACCTGTTTTTAAAGAAAATAAGTGATGAGACTTGTGCAAAACGAACTCCCTTATACTATAAGTATCATGGTTTCACCCAAAATTTTCCAACAATTCTGATTTAAATCCTGCGTTAATAACTCCTTTTTGTGAATTCCCTCAAGATTTATTCTTAAGCAACATGAGACTTTTCCATACAAGGTTAGGTTCGTCAGCTCCTTTCCCTCAAAAAAAAAAATGAAGATAATGAATGTTGGACCAAACTTTGTTTACTTGACTTATATAATAGCAATTGTTTTCTGTTTTCACTCTTAATAATCAAATCCTCATTTCTGTAGCATCGAAAACATTGAACAAACCTTCCAAACCTTTGCTATGCAGACACAAATGTTAATATAAAAATTGCTATCAGCAAAAGCACTTTATTTTCTTTCAGGTTGAGAAATGCAACATTTCATAACTATTCAAATGACAATTTTATGCAATGACTACTCCAAGTCTTATATTTTGATGTCAAATGCCTGATAGAAAAAAAAATCTTTTAGTTTTAGAACATTTTGAGACAAAAACTTCATTTTTGTAGATGGCACCATGAAACTTAGATGGCACCATGAACTATTTTTTGGTAACCTTAAACTTAACGAATCTTGCATGCTTAGAATCAGCATAAAAAAAAGCCAAAAAGTGTACATGGTAATTAAAATTCATTTTTAAGAGTTTCGGTTTTTATTGACAATGACCACTATACGGTAACAATTCGTTATTTCATCTTTTTGATCCAGGGATCTCTTAAGTATGAGGGGGCTGGTGCCCCCCCCCCCCATGTTTGTGTTCAAATTTCATTTTTGCTTTTAGAAACACTGCCGAACATAGAACGCTGCTTCGAGAAAATTATCCTCCCTGCGAAACCGTGCCCTTTAAAATATTCCTGGGGGGAGGGACGGGGGAGGGGGCTAAAACTAAAAAACAATTTTTAACGCCCATGACTTTCACGTTTTTCAGGGAGAATTTTTATAAAAATGATATTTTTAGGGATGTCTTCCATCCCTCCTATTTCTTTGCAGGTGAGTATATGTATATATTAAATTCAATATATTTGCGTAATGAGAGGGGATCTGTCATCCGGCAATACCCATGCTTCAAATATATTTTTCAGACTTAAGGAGTTTAGGCGGTAAATGCCACTAGCTTTAGGTGGATATATAAAAACTTAATGAATAATGCATATTTGAAATTACAATGAAAATTACTTTCTTTTAACGTTTATGTTAATACTCAAAATTCCTTACTAGGGTTTATGTTGCTATTAGAACGACTTGGTCGTTACTAACAGTCTAGTAGGTTTAGATGGATAAACATAAACTTAATGAATTATATATACTTGAAACTACCACGAAAGTTAAATTCTTTTATCGTTTATGTTGGAACCCGAGACTCCCTTTTAGGGTTGAGATTGCTATTAGAACGGCTTGCTCTTTATTAACAGTTCATATCCCACGAACTATTTGATATATATATATATATATAAAATCAAGTGTATTTGTTTATATGAGTCCGTGTGTCCTTGGGGTGAATACAAGCCTAGACTATTCTTTCACAAGGACCAAACGTGCGAGCCATTGCTGACACAGCCCTATTCTGTGTCTATATGCCCACGGATTATCGTGACGATGAATCTGATGCAAGATTCAATGTTGCTTGTGGACAGATTTGTGGAGCAGTTGATGGATGTGTTACGCAAAAACTGTCATGCATTGTAACCGGAGACATGAACTGTAACCTGTGCGACAACAGCCCGAGAACTCAGGTTCTGGTTGCTGCCTGTGAAAGTCTCCGTGTACTTGAAAATGACCTGGACTACACGTATGTACATAACTCCGGCTCTGTATCCTCCCTTGACTCAATGCTTTGCTCTGCAGATGTGAAGACAAACGGAAAATGTAGGGTAAAATTAAGCATCTGTGCTTCCGACCACCTACCCATCTCGAATGTATTCTGTGTCACTAATAAACCTACTCAGCCCGATGAATGTCACCGTAAATGGGTGGTAAAATCTGAGTGGGGAAAAGCCGACTCTGCACTTTTCAAGTCCGTGTGTGATAATATACTTGAAAAGATAAAGGTCCCATTTCAACTGCTTCAACAAGGTTCGCCTGTTCCCGATAATGAGAAGCAGATACTCCTGAACAATTACTGTGCAGAAATTACACATGCCCTACGCTGTGCCGAAAAGGCTGCAGTTCCGACACGAAAAGTTCGAATCGGAAGTGAAAATCCACAGTGGTCTCAGAATGTACAGTTGTCCCAGTCTTGTAGTCGATCTAAATTCTGGTATACACTATGGAACAAGTGCGGGCGCCCTCGTCAAGGTGTCTTGAATGATATCAGGCTATATACTAAGCGAAAGTTCGCCAAGACCCTTGCTAAACACCGAACCGACTTAATGGACCAGAATTGCAAAGTGCTTGAAGGTGACCCAAATGCAGTCTGGAAGTATATTAAAAAGAAAAGGAGTCCGAAATCTCGCAAAGAAGAAATTTTGCCAAGTCAAAGTGATTGGAATAAATATTTCACCGACGAATTCTCACCGCCGAACAAGGCTCTCGAGGAAGAGTTCGAAAAAGAGCTCGACTCCCTCCTAGCGTCAAATGAACGAAGTGTTGGGTTCGTTGTTACTGTCTCTAGTATCCGTCATATGCTATCTAAACTGAAAAAGAAGTATTCTCGAGGTGATGATAATATTTGCGGAATGCATCTGGCTATTGGGGGTGACAGTGTGTTAAATCACCTTGCTCTTATGTACCAGATGATCTTTAACTGCGGTCTTGTCCCCGATGTTTTCTGTGTTGGCGTCGTTACACCAGTTCCCAAAAAAGGGAATGATCCCAGGAACTGTTCATCATACCGCCCCATAACTGTTGCGCCGGTATTCTGCAAACTCATGGAAATGCTTGTTTTTGGTGACCTAAGTAAAGCTTGTTATACTCCCGATTCGCAATTCGGGTTTAAGAGTGGTACTAGTCGCGAGCATGTTCATTCGTTGATAGCCAATCTTTTGCTCAGTGCTCACAATAATAATGATACACTTGTTCTAGCAAGCCACGATGTGCGTAGAGCATTCGACTCCGGTATCCACGCACATATACTTAGTTCTGCTTGTAAACGCGGAGTTGACCGTTCGGTTGTCGTTGCATGGAGGAGCATTTATAGGAGACTGAGAGTGAAGATTAAAGTCCCCACTCATCGCGGTATGGTGGTATCCACCGTAGTTATACCTGTCCGTAAAGGTATCCGGCAAGGCTCCATTACTTCCCCTCCCCTATACAACAACAGTATTATCGTCCCTCAAGAATCTGCCAAAACGTGCTGCATATATTTAGGTATAGACGTGTCGCTCATCAATTACGCTGATGATATACTTAACGCAAGTAGGTCTGTTTCAAGGGTTGAGGATAATTACAATATATTGAGTGATGAATATGCTAAGATTGGGCTAGCTTTTAACACTGCCAAAAGTGAAGTAGTTGTTTTTCGTCGCAACGCGAAAGATTCGACCCCGATTAACGTGCTCCTAGGGGATACTGCGGTGAGCTCAAAGCCATCTCTCACTTACCTTGGACTGCCGATCGCTTCAGATCTGCGGTCTACTCGTGAAGCACTGGTTGAGCATTTTTCAGAAAAGGCACGCAAAGCATACGGACTACTCCTACCCTGCAAACGTATGTATAACCGCCATATACTCGGAAGGCTTTATTCCGTGTTCGTTATCCCGCATGTTCTGTCACTCGCGCCGTTTTGGTCTCTTTTCACCGAATCAGATAAGCGTTCAGTCCGTCGGGTTTACTATAAGTATGCAAAATATCTGTTAAGTGTTACGCCATGGAAGAGAAATTCAAGAGTTTCGAAAAATTACAGCGTTGCGGACCCGACTACTGCAGCTACTGAGCGAATCGTCCGATTTCGGCGTTCGCTCAATCCTGATCATGATATGTACCGAGCTATCGTAGGCTAGTTTGATTACGAGTTTAGTATGCTGTATATAGATTGTTATTGAAGTCTTGTTGTTTCTCTTATTGCGTTTTATTTTTCTCTTTTTTTTT
>JAQQPU010002222.1:0-29945 GCA_029168905.1 Artemia sp. Kazakhstan ARC1039 | reverse complement strand
TGAAAACGGATGTCAAAACTTGAAAAGAACAGAAATTATCCTATACAAGAGGGGGGGAGGGGGGCGGTTTGTATTTCAACATATGAGGGGTAATGCTGGTAAAAAATAGTATAGCCACAGTTCTTGATTACCGTATCTCAAAGTATCAAAACAACCCCAGGGAAAACCCTCTAATCGTCCCCACTCACCCCCAAGGGTCAGACATGTCCTGGTCTGTAGCCCCAAAAGTTTTATATGTACCTCCAATTTTTGACCCACGAAACTTTTTAATCGAACAAACTTACTCACCCTTATAATATTCCTTAAGTGTATATTCAGTAGTTGTTTTTGTTTTGAACAAGAATCCAAAGAAACACTTACCCTAATTCTTGAGGATCCAGAGGTAGCTTAGACAATAGTATATGTACTACTGGGACTTTCCGAACGACTTTCAATTGATCTAGTCCTTCATCTTTTGGATCCCAATATTCTTCAAAACTGAAATTAGTAGCAACATTTTCAAGTAGAAGGAAATGCTTATATTTGTATAATTAAAATTTTGTCTACAACTCAGTATCATAAATGCTTCAACATCAATAGATTTTTAAACTTCAACAACATAAATATTGTATATTTAAAATACTTTTAAAGAAACAATTACAATCAATATCGTTTTCAATGAGTTAGGAGGATGTTTTCCATGTTATTATGTTGCAAAAGACAGCTTATCAGAAACAAACAAGTTCAAGTTCAATCATTTTATTATTAACATATACATGTATATAATTGACATAGGCCCATGGGGAGACAAGCTCAAAAAACTAGGCTTAGACAAAGATACAATAACAAATTACACTGCAATACAAAGATAAACACGACGGCAAAGATACAATAATACAACAATAATATGAAAGTAGCAGCTAGCCCAGGACCCATAAATAAACATAAACAAAAAATTCAATATTATTAAATATAAATTAATACTAGAAGGTAGCCGAGAGGCCCACATTCACCCAGAACAACCAACCAAACAAATAACTTTGTCCTTTTAAAAAGACGCTTAATTAAAAGTAATCCTGAACTAAATGAAATTTAAGATTCCTTTTTATTAAATGGATAGAAGAAAATTTATCAATACATTCCTTGTGAGCATCCCAGCACCGGGCTATTGACACGAACGGAGCGAATTTAGATCTCTCAGTACTATACTTGTCAATGTAGATGCTCTTTTTTTGTTGCGTGTTATAATGATGTAAATCTTCTGATTGGGAGAACAAATTTTGATTGAGGTAATTTGGCGGTAATTTCTTAAAGTCATAATTAAATTTGAAAATAATTGCTCCAAAATTAAATTGTCGAGAAACTGGAAGTATATCTAGATAAGTATATAAAGATGCTGTAGAAGACTTATTTGGAAGTGCAATAAGAGATGGAATAAAAAGTTTCAGGATTCTTAGGGCTTTATTATGTAAAATCTGTATTGGTTTAATATGGCTTTTAAATGTAGATAAACATACTAGGGAACAATAATTAATATTAGACATTAGAGCAAAATAAATGCTTTGTAGAACAGAGTAGGGCAAATAATGCTTCAACCTCCGCATTAAACCAACATACCTTGAAATCTTTAAGCGTATATTTTTAATGTGTGTTTTGAAAGATAAGCTTTCATCAATCACAAGTCCAAGGTATTTTACCATTTTCATCCGAAATATTGATAATAGATACTTTGATGAAGTAACTCGGGTAATACGAGGGCATGTATTTGACTTTCTGCTGTAAATTATGAAATTAGTTTTTGATAAATTCAAAGCAATAAAATTTGAAGAAAACCAATCAAGAACATTAGAAAATGCAGTATCAAGTTTTGCCTCCAACTCCTCGTCATTCCTCTCAGAAATTAAAACTGCCGTATCATCAGCAAAATGTGTGCTGAGGCATGGGATTGTCAAAGCGCGGTGAAGATCATTTATATAAATTAGAAAAAGCAGAGGACCTAGGACAGAGCCCTGAGGTACCCCAACCATCGAGGACTGAGGAACAGGCAAAGAGAGGAAATTACCTCTATGTATTTGTTGCTTTCTCTTGTCAAGATAAGATTTAACTAGATCCAACGCCGGTCCGCGCACACCACAATTATCCAATTTACGAAAAAGAATACAATGGGATATTGTATCGAATGGTTTTTTAAAATCTAAATATATTGTTGCTGGAATTTCATCTCTATCTAAGCATTCATGAATATACTGGATGAGAGAAATGGTAGTTTTTTCCACACACTATGTCTTTGTAGCAATTTGGTCTAACTCAGCATAAAGATACAGAAACTGTTGTATCAGGCTTCCCTATTTTCTAATTAAAAAAAATCTCCCTTAAACCTTTGCTGTAACTGATGAATCATAAACCTCACATTTGAAAGTTGAAGACAGACCAACTCCATAGATTGCGTATGGATTATTATTGGCACTGTACTCATGTGTAATTCCGTTTTTATCCACAGGTGTGGTCATAGTACGGCTTGAGCTGCATAGAAGTAACTTAATTTGCAAAACTTCTTCTTTTCATTTATAAGCTTAATTCCAAACTTTGGAGGAACTTCGATATAATATACAGGCCGTGGTATAATATACATTCCAATTTTGCAAATATTTGCTTCAAATTTTCAATTGAAAAATTGGCGTTTGAATAACTAACTACATAAAGCAAGGCAAGCTAGAAAGAAATACAACCAGTTTTAAGCCCAAACTGAGCCATGGCCATACATCTATTTATGTAAGCCTCCCTCTCTACCTTTTATAAGAATTAAACCTGTAGTGCATATTTCAGCATTAAAAACCAGAAACAAAACAGCAATGGAAATTGTACAAAAATCCCCAACAAAGAAAAACTGTAAATGAATCCCCAAGTTGATGCTAGCCATCTGCTTTTTATGGTGGAATCCCAAGATACCAATACTATCCTTCTTTGCAGGAATTTTAAAGACTGAATATGTATCACTTACTCAATATAAGATATTTTTGTGACCTGGCAAAGTTGTTTCTTTCTTCTCTTCATCATTTCAGCACAGGATACAACTTTTCCAACAGCATGACCAAATCCAGACCATATTATATAATTCTTGGTTTTTAAATCATTAAGTGCATAGCTCATTAAATTGTGAATTTTACTTCCTGCTTTGACTTTCATCCATGTTACCAATGAATCTTCACCAATAATTGTACTGAAAGGATGTCCAACACTTTCAAGTGAGGGTTCTGAATTTTTCCCTTTGGTGTAGTTTTCCATATCTCAATAAGGTAGTACCAACTACAAGCCAAAGAAGAAGTAATTACAGGCATAAAATCTTTCAGTGAGTTGGGGGTGCGAAAGCTTTTTTAGAGACAGAGGGAGACCAAACCTCCAAAAAAAAAAAAGAATTTCAAGACTAAATTATTTCCATATCCCTGATAGGAGCCTGGTCCACTATTATAAACAGGAACTTCAGCCCCCTCCCCCCCCCGTCCCCATTTCTATGTGTGGGAATTGCTTCTTACTTAAGGCTATACAGCTCCCATGCATTTTTTTTACCCCTTTCTATAGAACTGGCGGTCAAAAGAACTAACGAAGGGGCTCATTTGATGGAAAATCGTACATCTTGATTAGAAGTAAGGTTCAAAGTTTTTTCCCTTTTGTTTAGTTTTACGTGTCAAAAACTGGATCAAAATCTTCGAGCTTCTTATTCTCCCCAAAATGGTCAAAGAGTCCAAAAATATACTTCCAGTGTGCACATAACCGAGAGTGCCCCAGGTACAAGGGCGCAAAATCATGGAAATGACCCATTCTTCACTGGAATACTTTAGCAGAAAAGTTGTGTGCATTAACCTTCTTAAAACTTAAATCACGTGAGGAATCAAGGTACAAAAGTGAGGTTAGTTTGATCTACAGACTGAGTTAGTACATAAAAAACTGAAAACCGAGGTACAGACAGACTTTGTCCATAAACAACAATCTAAGTCCTGACTTGGTGCGAAAATAAGCTACATCCAAACTACAAACTTACTATGCGACTTGGTGGAAAAAAGTACAAAAACAAACTAAGTCTAGATCAGTCAAAAATTGGCCTAAGCCCTGTGCAAAAACCAATAAGGTCTGAACTGTAGAATTTCACAGATTCAGTGCAAAACAATCAAGCACCTGACTTGGTGAAAAAGCAGGGTGAATACCTGACTTGGTGGAATTGAGCTATATCTTAAAATAATACAAAAACAAGTAATGTCCTGAATTGGTGTAGAAATGACTTAAACTGAAAATGCAAAGTTTCAGGGATACATTACAAAATTAAGTTAAGTCCTAATTTAGTGCAAAAACAATCAATAGACTGACTCACTGCTGAGGCAAGCTAAGTTCCAATTCACTGTAAGAACAAGCTATGCCTTGACCCAGTCCAAAAAGAGTCCACAGTCCCTCCAACAGCCTCTCACCTAACAATACCATTTTTTTGAAGAAGGTTAGTAATGTGGCTTGCTAACTTTGTTTTTAACAGGAACTAGATGCTGCTCTGCCTCACCCAATCTCCATAATTTCATCAGAAAAGGTTTTCCTTGAGGCACAGTCTTCTGAAACAGCTTTGACATGACATAGCCAGTCCTTGTCCCAGAGCCGACTGAAGAGGCAAAAAAACTCCAAGAAGCTTTTATACCATTGACCACCAATCTTTTTTTCCGGGCTCCAGGTAGTCATTTCCAATTTTCAAGCAGCGGTACTTTAACAGAAGACCTTGAGATGCACAGGTGGTCTTCACAGCATTGACAATGACCCACCCACACAAGCTGTTATCTCTTTACAATATTAATCTTAAAAAAAATCCACTAAACAAGTTTTTCAAAGAAAAGTAAAGAGCTCCACTAAACCAAAAATAAGTAGAAATAAATTTAAATTATTTCCCAGGCCTAAAACTACCACAAATCAACATCAATAAATAAATGAAATCTAAAACGAACAGAAATTACGATAATTAACCAAGCCAAACTCAAAACAAGCAAATATTAACATGAGTAGCGCTGACAACCCCCATGACTTTTCAAGACCAGAACATAATTAGCATTTTACTGAAAACAAAATACATTTTAATTGTTTTCACTTTTGATTTTAATAAATAGAAAATCCATGGTCATTTGTTTTTTGTTTTATTCAGTAAAGTTCATTGCTGGAACCCTTGGTCCCAGTTTGTTTAGATAAATGCCCTTCCCAGATTCTTTTCTTTTGGTCTCTTAATTATTTTCCTTCCCCTAGTAATAATTATTAATTTTCCATTAATTTTGGTGGCGCTATTTTCTGTCCTTCTTTAATTGCGTAGTTGGTTACACAGACCACGAGGTATTAAGTGTGCAGTTGGGGATGATTGACCAGTAATTAGTAAGCCCTTGGATTGGCTGGGAAAATTCACCCACCACCCCATCACCTTTCGCAGGCACGCGACCGGCTGAGCAAGTTGGAGAATTGGAAGTGTGAGTTAGTTAGTTCCTTTTTTGCAGCGTGACTGATTACAGTAAGATTTTTTATACTATATAATCTTTGACTTTTTAGCCTAGGTCTAGTCCAAGGAGATAGTTAGAAATATTACCGGTAACCCTTGGCCTTAAAGTGGCCCCTGGGATCATTCGATCACGCTATAGTACCCTAAGGCAGGGTATATTGTAAATCGGGCATTGACGTACCCGATAGACACGGAACCGTTGGAGTAAGCGCAGGAATCCCACCAACATTTGGGCCGACAAGGGGTTCTCCCTCTCGAGTAAGTGGCATAGCAACCTTTTTGCGCCAATAAGTGGTGACCCCGTACTTACAACTCAATAAGTGGTGGCAGCAATTAAAGGTCCTATCAGTAAACCTGATAGTAAAAGAATTCCGCGTTTTCGAAGAGACGAGTAATTTAGCCTACAAGAGTAGCCTATTGTGGTTACATATATAAAAAATCGCAAAGAAATTTTTTTTTTATCTGGGCTGTGCCTAGTTGGATAGATAGGTAATAAAATTTACGAATCAACATATCGCGCAACTAATTAGTGTGCAAAAATATAAGGCTAATTGAGACACAGCAAGTTTTCGTGAGAGACCGGAAGTTGCATTGATAAAAGGATTTTCATTTGGACGGAAGACATTAATTAAACATTGAAATAATGGCGGACAAACGGAGAATTCAGACAAGATCTATCACGGTAAAACAAAAATCGAATTCAGACACACAATTGTATGCGACTCCCGCTGGAAATACCCTAAGAAAAACACCATCAGATAGAACCATATATCACTCAACAGGTGAAATAGATATTTCTGAGAGGGGTGAAGAGGATATCTTCAAAACAAAATCAGCAATAGAGTGATCCCCAGTACGAACCAGGGAAGAAGAAAAAAGTCTAAGGCAAATTCAGAAAGAATTATTCCCAGATAGAGAAACCCGAACAAAAGAAACAGTGGCGATAATACATGAGGAAAAGTCATTACATGAAAGTACGGGTAAAACAAAACCAACTCACCCTTCAGAGGAGGTACATAAAGTAGGGGAGTTGCGGGCAAGAGAAAATATTATACAACGACCAGACTCAGAAAACGAATTAAGAGAATATAAAGACAGTGAGAATCATAGTAGCCCAAGTAGCAGGAGTAGTAGAAGCTCAATTTCCAGCAGGAGCTCACGAAAAAGCAATCAAATAGATATAACACAACAACTATTAAATTTCATGGAGGACAGATTAGCTAAAGAACGAAAGGAGGAGAAAGAGAGGATAACCAGACAACGAAAAGAGGAGGAAGATAGAAAAGAAAGAGAGAAAGAGAGAAAAGAAAGAGAGAAAGATAGACAAGAAAGAGAGGATAGCTAGAGAGCAGAGAGAAGAGAATATTAGAATAGATAGAGAAGGAAAAGAAGAGGCACATAGGGAGGATAGAAGACAACTAATGCAAATGATTGCAGGAAGAAATTCCCAATAACCTCATAGATCGTCTACAATAGAGGTAATGTAGACAGTAAACCTTCAACCAATGAAAGAAAATGAAGATGTACATTTATACATATACAATTTTGAAAAAACGGCGGAATAAAGCGGATTGCCGAGAGAAAATTGGGTGACAAGAATACAGCCCCTCCTTAACTACAAAGCACAAATTGCATATAAAGCATTACCAATGCACTACTCAAAAGATTTTGAAAGACTAAAACAAGCCATTTTTGAAAAGTTTCAACTCTCCCCCGAGCACTTTCAAAGAAAGTTTAGAAGCGAAAGACAACTAGACAACGAAACTTATAAAGAATACGGGTACAAATTGAAAGATATGTGTTTAAAATGGCTAGACTTAGAAAACTATAGAATGTTAGAAGACCCGGAAGAAATAAAAGAAAAGATAAAGGAAATAATAGATAAAACAGTAATGTAGCAATTTTTAGAAAATACCCACAGAGAATTGAAAATATATTTGAAAAAAAAAAGAACCCAAAAACAAGCGAAGAAATGGCGGAAATGGCAAATAGGTGGACTGAAATAAGAGAGGAAGTTGATGAGACAGACATATTTCAATATAGAGAGTATAACAAACATAGGCACTATAACACAGCGCAAGGAGAACTAACCAGCTATAACTGTGGTACCACGGGGCATTTTGCAAGAAACTGTCCCAGTAAACATGACCAAAAACCACATAAAACGACAGGCTGGGCCATGACCCATAATAAGGGAAAATATTACGCATTTGCAGAGTCGCATAAAATATACGGAAAATTGAACGGGGAATAAGTCGAAATGGCAATTGATTCCTGCAGCGACCAAACCTATGTGCGAACTGACCTAATTAATGGAACGGAGATAGACCATAAAAATAAGATTACAACATTATGTTATTATGGAGACAAGCACCCATATCCGTCTGCTTGGGTAAGAATAGAAATTGCAAAGAAAGACGGTACGGTCCAGAGAAAAACGATAAAAGTAGGCTTAGTACCTACGCTAGCAGTGGATGTTTTAGTAGGAGGAGACTTTGGAGATATCGGAAATCTCCTATCGTTAAAAGCGACTTCTTTAACAGCGGGACAATTACAAAATTACACTACGACGGAAAAATATAATACTCCGTTAACTACGGGGGGAGGTAGACCGGGCCATAAAACAAATGGGGAGGCTGTGCCACCCTGTCGGAAAAACGAAATACTTGATACGCGTGTTCAAAATGTTGATAATCCACAAAAATGGGATGCGGAAGTAAATAAACAACGTAATATTGAAAATAAGACGCGCGAAATTGATTTTTCAGGAAAATTTGCAGATAATAGAAGACTTGAGAATATTATTAATGAATATGAGACGCTAACAAGTACAGGCCAGAATGAAACACTGATTGTACCAAAGAAAAATGAGACGAAATTTATTGTACGCGCTTTTCCTCGCAAAGTTCGGGAAATTTTAGTACAATATGAAAAACAAAATGTCGGAATTCAGTTCCCATTTGATAACAAAATATTTGTTTCTGCGGTAAGAATAAAGAAGACTAAAAGAGAGAAAAAAGATGCAAGACGGAACTACAATAAAGAAATGCAGTCAAAGATAGTGGACACTGGAGTCCAATTCAGATTTAACGATGATTTATTATTTTGCGCGAATGACAAAATTGAGAAAAGTAGAGATGAAAAGAGAAGTGTACAAAAGAGACAAAATTTCCAGATTCAGCCTGTAGTGGCGAAAAATAAAAAAAATGTTGGATGGGCTGTACCTTGATAACATAAATAATAGGGGGGGCAAAGAGGTCCAAGAGCCACTGGGAAAATTACGAAATTACAATAAGACGAAAAAACATAGGAGGGGGGAGAAGACCCATGACATATTAAGAGAAACTACAGATAATCATGACAGAAAATTGACTTGTCAACAACGGGTTACGGAAAGATTGAAAGGTACTGAACTTTGGGTTGGATCGGAGAAATTTGGGAAGAAATCTGATATTGGTCTGATCAACTCAAAAGAGGGTTTGTTCCTTTATGAGGGGGAGGAATCCCTTGGGGAAGATCCCCTGCGGGAAGACGTGAAAGATAGCCCTTTTCCTCAATACACAACTGGCGGGCAAGTTGTGATCCCTTTACTGAAGTCTTGTCTTTCCAGTCTTCAATATTATCTTCATCCCTCATCGCCGAGCATTATTCATTCAATTATTTTAGGGGACAAGACCCAGAAAAAAAGCGATTCAAGGTTCGCTCAGATTCTTACTTCATTTTCCTGAACTCCTATCGTTTTCAGAGGCCTGTGTATTTTTGGCCTGGGACTATTTCAAATTATACCAAGGGGCAATTTACTTTTTTATTGAGATGTGAGGTTGTTTCCATAGATGGAAATTAAGAGGCTAGTGCAGCCAAAATTTTGCATGATGGCTGACATCATCGAAAGTGGCAGGAACTGATTCTTTGCTCCTCTCATGTAAATTCATGAGAGCGAGAAAATTTTTGTTTTTGATTGTGCTGTGCACAATGAATTTCTACGAATCTTGGAGACTTCAACTTTCAAAACCTAATGCAGATGCTATACGATCTAGACCATGGTGATTCTACGGTAGAGACGTGGGGATGACAACGAATCCTGAGCCAAGCGGTGGAAGTACAGGCATTGGTGGAAGAAAGAAGAGAAGATACAAGTTTGGTGATTTTTAGTTTAATGTTATTTATTTTATGTCTGAGTTTCCAGCCAATCCACCGGAGTAGCGGTCATTTATCATAGGAGGGAGGTGTTGGAACCCTTGGTCCCAGTTTGTTTAGATAAATGCCCTTCCCAGATTCTTTTCTTTTGGTTTCTTAATTATTTTCCTTCCTCTAGTAATAATTATTAATTTTCCTTTAATTTTGGTGGCGCCATTTTCTATCCTTCTTTAATTGCGTAGTTAGTTACACAGACCACGAGGTATTAAGTGCGCAGTTGGGGATGATTGACCAGTAATTAATAAACCCTTGGATTGGCTTGGAAAATTCACCCACCACCCCATCACCCTTTGCAGGCACATGGCCGGCTGAGCAAGTTGGAGAATTGGAAGTGTGAGTTAGTTAGTTCCTTTTTTGTGGCGTGACTGATTACAGTACGATTTTTTATACTATATAATCTTTGACTTTTTAGCCTAGGTCGATAGTTAGAATATTACCGGTAACCCTTGGCCTTAAAGTGGCCCCTGGGACCATTCGATCACACTACAGTACCCTAAGGCAGGGTACATTGTAAATCGGGCATTGACGTACCCGATAGACATGGAACCGTTGGAGTAAGCGCGGGAATCCCACTAACATTTGGGCCGACAAGGGGTTCTCCACCTCGAGTAAGTGGCATAGCAACCTTTTTTGCGCCATTTTCGCACCAATAAGTGGTGACCCCCGTACTTACAACCCAATATTCATATTGATTTATTTTGATTTCACTAGAAACTAGAATCACTAGAAACTAATGAGGCACAAACCTAGAGGTGATGGGATAGATTTTTTAAGGTATATATCATTTCTAAGCCTAACCTAACTTCTGAAAAGTAACCTAATCAACTTCAATTTAGTGGGAACACAGCTTCAGTCAAGAAAACTTTCCTCGACAGACTTTATACCAAATAATTCTTTAGGGTGAGGCACTAATAGCAGCCTTAATGTTTTAAATGTTTAGGATTCTTGAAGCTCTAAAACTTTGAAGCCAAGTAGTGTCTGACCAGTAAATGTCAACTCTGGCACTACCCAGCTTAAGCTCTAGTGCTGTCAGTAAAAATTAGACAGTTGACAGGGAGACCCACCCCATTTCCCCAAGGTTGTAGGTACCTACTTACCAATTTTCAAGCAAAGATTAGCCCTTTTGACTGTTCACAAAATTCTGCAATAAACTTCCCTAGAAATTAAAAGTCTCTGGTAGGGTAAAGGTACCAAAGATTTGACAGTTTTTGTAAAAAAAAAAAAAAAAACAGTTTTCTACTCCAGAAGTCCTCATTTAAAGACTTGGTTTGAAAAGAGTTTCAGTATGTAGGAAAAACATCTGAGAATCTAATTGTTTGATGAGAAGCTTGAAGTTTTATCTGAAAAGGATGCAAAACTCTGATTTTCCGAAATTACAGCATTTTCACCTACAAATTCGACACAACAAAAAAGTTACCTGTTTTTGATGCAAGTCGGAAATTCGACATGTGTCGAAATACTTCGGGAATACCTGTGGGCGGAACCTGGTGTATTTGACATGTAGGCTATATTCTTGTTTCTTTGTTTTTCTTCAACTTCATTTAATGTATAAAAAATAAAACACTATTCCAAATGTAGAAGTAATAAAACTAACAAAATTGTTTCAATTATGTACCAATGGATTTTTTACTTTTCGGAATTTGTAAATATTTTCCAAAATGGGGATGTAGAATATATAGGGGAGGGCTACTGCACTAAACAGGCTAGCTAAGAGATGACGATTGAAGCAGAACTTGTAAGTGACAATATATGCGTAATATGCTGAAATTCGACAATTAAGATGCTTGATGAGAAGAGATCTAGTGTGACGTAATGAGGACCCGATGGGGAGGCCTAAGTATACTATATGATCAGCAGGCTGAGCCGTTGAGCTCCCAAGTGCTATTGAAGGGGGAGTAAGACTCTTCCAGCTGAAAAGAACTATTTCGGACTTCACCAAATTGAACTGAAGCCCAACCTTGAGGTATTCATCTTGAAGGATAGCAAAAATTTCACTGATTCGTGGTAGCGTACGACTGAGATTCAGAATATAATCCGCGTAGCACACAGATTAGCAGATGCCAAAATTAAAGAGCAGGGGCATTGATCTTGAGCCTCAAGGACGTAATTATTGAAGAAATTGGGGGAAGAAACTGCACCTTGTCGAGCACCCTTTAAGACTGGTATGAGCCTTTTCTTAGAAATCGGAGGCAAATCTTTATCTGGCGGAAGTTCCAGTCAAATGGATAACCGTGTATACATATCCCTAAGTGTACAATTATAACCGGGTTCAGTCCACGCCTACCAGCTTTAAGAAACATCGCAGAGTGAATGAGTGAGTCAAATGCGCGTCTTACCTCGTGGCCAGCAAGAACTCGACTTTCTCCCACAGAATCGACATCAATAAGAGCGTTTGCTACTACAGTGAGAATGTCAGCACAGCCAGTTCCTTGTTTGAAGCCCAATTGGTGTGGGGGTATATAGCAAGTTACTTCGAGTTCGTCCCTAAAGAGAAGGTCAAAGAGCTTACAAAGATAGGTTGCAACTGTATGGGCCAAAACGAGGTACACTGGGGTACTGCTTTTCCCTTGTTAGGGATCGGCGTAAGGTCATCAATACAGAATGTTGAGGGCACAGCGCATTGAGTGAATATCATCTGCATTAGCAGTTTGAGGTGTTGGGTTAAAAGAGGGCTTCCGTTCTTTAGATGCATAGATCCCACACAATCAAAGCCGCTGGAAGATTTCCACTTTAATTTTTGGGTTGCTTTTTCTATTGCTCGAGTTGTCACGGTGTAGTGAGTTTTTGGCGAAGAAGCTAAGAAGGCATCTAAATCTTTATCATACTGATCCTGAAGATGGGAATCAGGAAACGGAAACTCCGATTCAAAGTGAGCATGCCATTCATTGTCAGGAATATCAGAGGGATGCACAGAGGGGGCATGGTTACTTGACTGGGAAACAAATTTGAAGAGGAGTTTACAGTCATGTCTGGCTCTAGCAGAGTTCCAATTGACAAGCATCTTCCGATGAAAACCAAGAGCCTTCGAAAATTGTCTTTTCGTACTGAGGCGTAGATTATTCACGATACCAGATCGCGGTTTATTGCAATCTTTCCACAGATTGAAGCAAAATTTTGCTTTTCTCCATGATCTAACTAGATCAGGATGTGATAACCAACCCGTGATAATACCTTTGCGATTTCTTCGGAAAGGAACAGCTTGGCTCTCGGCAAAACGAAGGGCATGGCAAATCTTGGCAGAATACATGTCCAGGCTAAGGCGTGTTTCTTTTTTCGATAAATTATATGAAATCTGTAGAAGATGAAACGGTACTCGAATTTTATTTAGGATAAAATCCAAAAAAGACTTAAAAAGTTCACTGTTAATTTCCGACCAATCATGCGAAAATGAAGGTGTTGGAGGATTAGTTTGGTGTGTATGCTGGGGTGGTGTGTGAATTATAATGGAAGATGAAATGGGAAAATGGTCCAATAGCTGGTATTCACTCAAAACAGAAACTTGTTCCATCTCAAGGTTGCAAGATATCACGATGTGGTAAATTTACACTATACTTAGTTAAGAAATGTTCTTGTATAAAAACTACATTATAATTTGCATGAAAACCATTAAGCACAGGAAGTCTATTCACAAAAGAGCCGTTGATGTTCCAGGATAGAAACCAAACTGATGAGGTCATGGATTCACTGCCTTGCGATTTTTAGGACAACTAAAGTTGTAGCATGTATGCCCAGGAACTTTGCAATCTACAGAGAAAGGACTCTTCTTATAGGGAGTCAGAGCTCAACTTATGGTCACTGGCACCACATTTAGAGCAGATAGCACTGTTTAAACAATTCGCAGCTAAGTGGCCAATCATATGACAATTAAAACCGCAACAAGGCATGAAAAAAATTCTTGAACTGATAGTCTCTCATATCCTATTTTCAGAGTCCCTTAGAAATTGATCTCGCTCAGCACGAGTTTGGAAATAAACTTTAAACGCACGAGACTTTCCGCATTGTCCAACTTTGCTACACTTTCGGATTAAGTCTTTAAGAATTGTGTCATTTAAATCCCCTGGAACTTGCTTCAGAATGGCAACAAAGAGTGGTTCTTTGACAGAGAAATTCAGACTGGGATCAGAACGTTTTACAGTATTGGCTATTTGATTCGCAGCTTTCTTTGACGAGACGACAAGCTTCCATTCACCTTTTTGATGTCTGAGTCCACATATATTACCACCAGAAGTAGGGCATAGATTGTCTATAGGCTATACGATTTATGCTCAGATGGATCTTTCAGGTCTTTTGGTGGATTTTTCAGAATTACTGCAAATAAAGGCTGGGGGTTGGGGTTTGCTGGGAGGCTGAGGGCGAGGGGTACTTGCTGAGGGATGAGTGACGTTCGTAATAAAACCATCAAGTTTTCTGGACAGTTCATTAACTTTTGACACAACTGTAGAATTGACAGCCTCACCAACAGTTGGAACGTCACCTGGGTTTAAAATCACGAATTTTGGGATACTGGCATTTTGCTTAGCCTGTGAGACAAGGTTCTTACACATATCAAAAATGTTCTCTTCATGCCTAGCATGAATCACAACTTGTGATGTGACGCTTAAATCTGTGCATAGAATCCTCTTTGCTTGTATAATTTGATCGTGATCGAAAAACGCAACAGCTGCCTTCTGAATTGTCTCTTGTTTGACCCCATCAGTCAAAGACCAACTCAGGAAATTCAAGACAGGGCTCAGAATCAGCTTTCCCGCCATAGCGCACAATTTACCTTGCAATCGCAAATAGTCTAAAGCACAATCCGTAAATCATATCCAATCAAGCAGGCACTGACATGACAGTGGGGTTATAGCTTTAGTCCAAGAAATTGTTTTCAAGGTCACAGAATTAATGAGATTTCAAAATCTAAAAAGATAATCTCACACTGAATCTAGGTCAGGAATTACAATCACTTACATTCCTTATGAAATATACTTGGGTTGCACAATAAATTATGTTTTTTGTCACTTCAAATATAATCTGATTACGAATGTTATTTATTTGGTTAGATGTTCACAGCATGGGAACTGAACAAGAAGGAGTGTGATATTGTCACCTAGATCACTTAAATCTTCTTTTTTCCAAGTGTTGCATATATGCCACAGGAATAGCATCTCTGAATGCTATCTGGAATGGCCCACTTCCTGTCAGTTTTAATGGCCTGGCAAAGATTTGTTCATTGTTGACAGTGTAAATGTCATCAACATTTGGTCATTTCAAAGTGTGATCTGCAATTCTAATCCACTTGAAAAATTTTAGTTTGCCCACTGTCAGTGGCAAACAAAATTAATGTGGCATTAAAAAGTTTTAATGGCCCAGCAAAGATTTGTTCATTCTTGGCAGTATAAATGTCATCAACATTTGGTCATTTCAAAGTGTGATCTGCAATTCTAATCCACTTGAAAAATTTAGTTTGGACTGTCCTTTGTCATAAAAGTCCAGAATCCTACCAACAAAATATGGCACCTTGCTTTTTTTGTCACTAAAGAGAAAGAGAAAAATGACTTCCATGTGAACCTCTGCAATTTTTGCCAGTAGCGGGGACCCATAAATTTGACAGCTATATTTTTGTCCACGGACCTTGGAATTTTGACACCATTTCTCATTTGTTTTACATTTTCAGGGAAGTTTTGGCAGAGTCACCTATATTTTGACAGGGCCTGTTGCTGTCTGTTGCAAATTTTGACAAGGTTACTACAAGATATTCACAAAAGAAATAAATCAATCTATAGAAGCCATTTGTGGTAAATCTTTCTAATTTAGTTAATTATTAATTTAGTAAAAATATATATGACGCAAATATAAAGTTTTGAAATACCACTTTTTATTAAGATAAGGAACATATCCTGCTAAGTTCTGTTTAACGGGAAATTGAGAAATTACCACTTCTTAGCGATTACGTGGGAAGGTGTGGTTGATAAAAATGTATAAAAGATACATTTTATCGGAAGGAAAAATCTTATACTAACTTTTATGCCGGACTGACCTCTGGTCCGTTGTTTTAGAAATACTTTGGGACTTTGTCTTATCATTGTAAGTGTCTAAGTATCTATTTATATATTATTGTTGTTTTTTTTTAGACTTTTGGTCTACTTGGGACAGCCATTCCCAGTAGACAGAATATATCCGATTATATTATATGTTAAATGAATAAAAGTATTGTATTTTAGACAACCTCTCTACGATCTATTTTTAGCCTCTCGAACATACCCAGTCGGTACGCCTCATTAGTTCGGTCATAGCCTAAGGCACGCTACCAAAGTTTAATTACCTTAGGGCCAGAGTTTATCTCCCCTATAAAGGGAGAATAAAGGCATCTACGACTACAACCCCCAAATACCACAAATAACACTTCACAACAACTGGTGGTCGTTGGAAAAATGGGTCGAGGAGACTAAATAAGGTTGCAAAATACAAAAAAAAAATCGAAATGACCGTATTAAAAGGGGAAAGTGAATGAACTTTTCTTTTAGCGGCGCTCGAATTAGCAAAACTTCGAGCAGCTGTGCTCGAACTTTGGCTATTAGAAATAGTTTTGTATCCCCTCAAAGATTTGGGTACAATAGATAAAATGGAAAAAAGGCTCAATCAAGAATTGTAAAATGAAAAAAAAATAGTATTCAGTATTTAGCAAGTAGAAGTATCTGTATTGTTAGTAGTTTTATTAGTGTTAGTAATAACTGCAGTGTAGTAGTGCCGTATATACCTAAATAATAAAGTATTTGTACCGCGAATTGAAAGAAAAAATAAAAAATAATACGTAAATAAATAAAAAAAAAATCTAGCTGGACTGATGAAACGCTGGTAGAAATAGAAGAATTTTAGACATAATAGTAGCAAATAGGGTCCTAAGTCAGCCTTACTACAGGTAGAGGCTAGACTTATTGTTCAAGGATAACACTGCTACAATTTAGTAAAGGAAGCACATAAATTGTGGTCCGAACAATCATAGGTTAGAAGCTGCCATTTGCGTGTTTTAGGAGTAGAGATGCTTCGAAAATATGGCATCTTACGACGTAATAAGCAATAGAATTACCTTTGTTAAAGCTAACAAATACTAGGTTAGTTATGTAGTTTCACAAGCAAAGGGAAGGAAAAGATATATAAATATATATAATTAAAGTACTTGAGGAAAGGGATGAAAAAAAACGAGAAAAGTAACGTTATAAGTAAGAAAGCAAATGTGGAAGCTTAGCAAAAGTCGCCGAAGGAAGCAAAAAAAAAAGAGATGTTACCCAGCTCTGATGGGAACTCTGCATAAGGCGAGAAATTCAGTGAAAGAAACCGTTAATCACAGAAAATGGAGGCATGGGGATAGGTCTTAAAAGGGTCTCCTTTACCTACACAGAGGACCTTCATCTGAATAATGGTGTTAGAAAAAGTTCAAATTCTGAGTTAGCCGCACAAAATGCGTTGGAAGAAAGTTCTAATTTGAATTTTAAGCCATGGCTGCTTTTGAGCCATGTAGATGTAAAACAAGCCAGTGTTATGCTTGTTTATATAGAATATAAGCCCACATTAGGACAAACAGAGAAGGCAATGCATCCTTTTGGAATAGCTAATATTGATAACTCTGGTTCGCTCTTACGGTTACTCAATGACGAATCATCCTCCAGTCTAGTCTGATTATAAATCAGTTGAGTTTAGTCGAATATGAGATAGATTTTATATCAGATAAATACGATCTGATAGTAGAAATCAAATAGAGTGAAGCCAATAGTCCCTTATATCCCAATTAGTCGACAAATAGATTGTGCCTAGAAAGCCAACAGAAACCTTATCACGGAAACAATTACACAGGGCGTTAATAGGTGACACGTAACTTTTAAATGGGTGTAGTGAACCTAATTAAATTATACATATTTAGAATCAGCATTAAAAGGCGATTCTTTTGATACGTATATTGAAAAAAAATATACTTTGGAGGGATAATTTAAAAAAAAAAAACGAAGGTTAGTTTACTGAAATAAGGTCATTGGAAGCTAGCAAATTTGGAGTTGAGCTCAATCACTGCTGGTCTCTCGTTGTTAAGTACATGCAATGCATCTACTGACCTTTCACTCTCTGAAGTGACACTTTCAGTCGAATTTGAAAAATTGTTTTTGAAGAATTTTAAAATAATTGTAATAGGAAAAACAGCAAGAGTTTACATTATGTGACCACTACATGTACAAGCTGGCTTTAATCTTATTATAATTAGTTATAGTCTAAGAGAATATTTTGCTATTAGTTACAAATGGTAAAAAGAAAAAAAAAGAAATTTTAAAGAAGTGCTATAAAGGTTTAAGCAAAACTTAGAATAAGCTTAGAAAGCAAAAAGAGTGCTAGGTAAAGGAAACGAAAAGCGAAAAAAAAATTATAACTTAAAAAAAAAAAACTTACCAGGAGGTAAAAGCCAACGACAAAATCCATTAAAAATCAGCCAAAAATTAACCCCATCGTCACAAGAAAACCACAGTAGTTCAAGATAATAATTTTAACTCTAGCGATGTATTGGATCTGAGAAAACGAATTGGCACAGGAGATCCCTAGTTTAAACAATTGGTTTTCACCTGTGCCAACCCAAACACCCAAATCCCAAGCCGTCGAACCCTAACAGAAACTAAACGTATCCACTTTTTATTTGAAAATAAAATATAACCTTTCACAACAAAAAAAACTCGCAGTAATGAACATAAATTCATTCTTGTAATTCTCCCAGACTCAAGCTTATCAATAAACCGCAGATACGGAGCACCGAATTCAAAGTTATTTAGCCTTGCAAGGGAATTATTGCCTCTCTTTCTTTAGCAAATAAAATAGTAATTAAAGCTAGGATAAAATTGACAACCAATATATCGTAAAAATTGCATTTTAGGAAAGAAATGAGAACTAGCAAATGCAAGGCAAAACCTAATTAAAAGTGTTCAAAAAAAATTATTAGCTGAAAAACTTCAGTACTTTTCTAACACAAAAACTTTAGAAGAAAAAATTTAAATAATTTCAAAAAAATACAGGTTGCAAAAATTAGACACCCCCCCCCCACTTCTTAGAAATATGGAAATAATGAATTTGATCATAAAGGGCAATCAGCATAAAAACTTGTTAAGGTTATTGAAAAAGAACATGGATAAATAAATATAGGTTTAAAAAAAAAAAAACGTATTTTACTGGAAAAGCGGGAAAAGACTTGAAAAACCCTTAGACTCCATTGAAATATCGAAAAAAAAAGAGAAGGGTTCAAGTTGAAAATATAGCCAGACGAAACTAAAAGGAAAATAAACTGAATGAAGTCAGTTAAACTCTGTTAGACGCACTTATTGAACTTGCCAAGCAAACTAGTATGAAAATTGTGCTAAATAAGTACAAATAAGTAGCATTAATACTACGGAGCCACCGTTACATTGGTAAACGTGGGCCAAGATTAATAGAAATATTGGACAAATGCTCAAAGTAGTCAAGAAAAGAAATTTGGCTCTCATATGTGGAAGTCGTTTTCAGAAAAGTGACTAAAATGACATACATTGAAAGTAAGGCACATAATAGCCTTAAGAATTTGATCATTGTGTGCAGAATTATTTTGTGTGCAGGTTCATAATAGTCTTTTTAGCTGTAGCTGATAACAAGAGAACTTAGAAACGTTATAGGAGCTACCAGAAAGCAGCCCTGGTAAGCAAATCTTCATGGTACGGGCACAAGTCAATTGGTAGTGCCAAAACAGGTAAAAAGACGAATAGCTAAAATTTTTAGCTTATCAGATATAAGCTGTAAATAAAAAAGCCTTAAACCAAAAAGACATTAAAGCTGAAAAAAAGAGAGATTACAGACAAAAACGTTTTAAAACTGTCTAAAGTGCCTAGAAATTCTAAAAGAATTGAAAAGCTTAAAAGTCTGAATAGACAAACAGGCTTATAAGATAATGACAGTTAATGACACAAGTGGGTTCAAAATAGAACCAAAGTTTTAAAACAAAATGTATTTAGTTGTATATGAGAAAAGTTATATAGTTGTAACAAAAGTAATTGAGAAAATATCTACTGTTATAAATACTAGTCTATACCGTGTTTTGTTTTTAAAAATGCTTTAAGTTTTAACCAATAGTATAATAACATATCGAGTTTTGCGACTTAAATACTTGTGTAAATTATTACACAATGCTTATTTATATATACGCTGTTTTAATTTACTTTAAATTTTAACTAGTGATTTAATGTTTATGTAAATGTTTGACCTCGAGTCAACGTACTAAAAAATCTTATATGTGAAATAATCAGTTTAGTATTAAGTTTGAAAGAATAATCCAGCAAGAAACGTAATGTTTCGATTTAAGCGGGTTATTATTTTTGGAGTAATTAAAAAAGTGGAGAAAGTAATTAAAAGTAATTAACTTTTGAATGCATTGATATATACGAAAATTGAGTTTTTCATTCTGCTATATATGTAAAAATGTAAGCTTTATATGTATACTAATGTGGATTTTTATTTTAGATACAGCATTAGCTATTTTTTTTTGGAAATCAAATTTTTCGTAGCATCTTTTCGGATCCATTTTTCCTTCAATCATATTTTGACACATTTTGGGAAGTAACAAATTTTGAAGACACTTTAAATATATCCTGATACTATCATAGCTTACTCAATCAACTGAAATTTTGGAAACTGTAGCAGTAATACAGAGTTTACTACAAGTTCGTCAAAAAAAAGTGAGATAAAAACAGAACTTAATTTAGGCCTAGAAAATGTGCAACATAGCCAAATGGCTTATGTTATTGAAATATGTGAAAATGCTTTGTGCTGAAAAAAAAATATATGTGAAAATTTTAAAATCAATAATGTTATATGTGATTTACCCAAGGCATTTCTAAAAAAAAAAATAAAAAAAAAATAAACGGTATATCAACCACATCACACAGATAAATTAAATTATTAATGGGAATTAAATTTAAACTAAAAAAAATCATAAAACTTTTCTAATATAAATCTAATTTAAGCAAAACCACTAATATTATGTATAAGCCGCTTGGGGTCAAGTAAAACAGAAGATGCATATGAAGAGGGTAAAAGAGTAATTGTCAGTCCTAGAGACAGAGAAAAAGAGAAACAAGGATGAATTTCAAATTGAAATCCTTCAACAAAAAAAAAAAAAAAAAAAAAAGAACATAGCCAATAATGGACCAGAAACATAACCCTAAGGAAACCCATTGAGGGTTGATGCACATAATGACCCAAAGATGGCAGCAAAATAACTGTAAACGAAATTAAGTTGTTTTAAAAGTAAAATATTGAGAATTGGGACAATTCTTCTTTAAATGGGGAGTATTGTGGTAAAGCTTTCTAATATAGTTAATTATTAATTTAGTAAAAATATATATGACGCAAATATAAAGTTTTGAAATGCCACTTTTTATTAAGATAAGGAACATATCCTGCTAAGTTCTGTTTAACGGGAAATTGAGAAATTACCACTTCCTAGTGATTACGTGGGAAGGTGTGGTTGATAAAAATGTATAAAAGATACATTTTATCGGAAGGAAAAATCTTATACTAACTTTTATGCCGGACTGACCTCTTGTCTGTTGTTTTAGAAATACTTTGGGACTTTGTCTTATCATTGTAAGTGTCTAAGTATCTACTTATATATTATTGTTGTTTTTTTTATACTTGTGGTCTACTTGGGACAGCCAGTCCCAGTAGACAGAATATATCCGATTATATTATATGTTAAATGAATAAAAGTATTGTATTTTAGACAACCTCTCTATGATCTATTTTTAGCCTCTCGAACATACCCAGTCGGTACACCTCATTAGTTTGGTCATAGCCTAAGGCACGCTACCAAAGTTTAATTACCTTAGGGCCAGAGTTTATCTCCCCTATAAAGGGAGAATAAAGGCATCTACAACTACAACCCCCAAATACAATAAATAACACTTCACAACACATTATCTGCATTTTAATTTGACTAAAGGAACATTGTTAGTGTGCCTGGTATTCCACTACATTAAACAAGAATTTTCAACACTTGGAACCTAGTTTTGACAACATAATATATGTTGCCATTTTAGTTTAATTTTATCAATAAAAGCTAATGTGACTAGAATTAAGATAAAATCAGATGTATCTTGATGCATTGGTGCTAGTCCAAACTTTTTTGCAATAAATAACCAAGTAACAGCAGTTTGAAAATTGAAAAATTGTTGCAAGCTTGTTTCTTGTCAAAAACAGGAAACTGACTGAATTAAATCTTCTTTTCTTATCTGGGTGTACTGGATATTGTGTCAACGTTTCCTATCGTTGAGATACAAAAACGGCTTCAAGAGGTGGCACTCCAAGTCACATTTAAGCAGAGTTATTCTGTTTTGAAGGAAAATATCAACAGGGGTTCCAAAATTGCACTGTTGAATCATAGGTACCTTAACCCTATTTGGTTGAGGGCTGATTTTCACCTACCATGCTACAGTGTGAACCTCTAAATATTTAAAGAAGGTTAAACTATGCAAATTAATAAAATTGTTTCTTTTGAAAAACTTATTTTTCTCTCTTTTACTCAGCTGTCTGAATGTTTAAAGCAATTTGTACAATATGATATGTTTTGTAATAGTTCAATTTAAAATAAAACTGGAGCTTTATAGAAATACTTTCAATATGCTAATAGACATGATATTAGCCTTCTGGTAGTGTCATAAGGTTCATAGTTTTTTTTTCTAAATACTTTCCATATCAGTTCAAAAAAATCAAAGTTTTCATTGAAAAGGTAGTATACACAAAATAGATTTGCATGGTCAAGTATGTACATGAAATGAATTATCTTATCATGTTTCATCAATATCTATGGCCATGGGTCTGAAACTTTGTTTTTATATACAAAATATTTTTTTTTGCCCAGGTGTACAAATTCTGTTGCATTAGATTAATTTTTAAAAAAATCCTAATGATAGGCTGAGTCACACAAAGTGATTAAGTTAGATGAATGAAGCTTTCAGCAATAGGGCTAATCTAAATAATGCATGAGCCTTAAAAAAGAAAAAAATTACCCACAAAAAGCAAAATAAAACAACAATGCGGCAGGCAAACAGTAATAAAAAAAAACCTGATTACAACACAAAAGTGACTAAATGTTTCTTTTTTCAAGGTAGGCTATGACAGGTCAGTTTTATCTTTGGAAGAAAAAAAACTTCATTCATTTTTGTTTCTATCTGGTTTTCTTTCATTCAAGATTTTGAAGACAAAACTTCAGTTAATTGAATAAGATTTTAAAGAATTTTTTCCAAAACTATGATAAACATTATAAAAACTTTAAAGCTGTATAATTAGAATTTAATGAATATGTGAAGCACCAACAATTTTTCAAACCCAAAAATATTTTCACGAATATTGCCTGTTAAAAGCAGGTTTATTTTGAACATTTGCTCTTTATAAATTAAGGATAAATAGAGAATTAAAAATAAATTCTGAAATTATCAAAAATTTTCTGGCAATTATAATTGATTACCATTGCTGTTTAAGTAGCCTAAATCCATTACTTTTTTAAACCCTTCTATATGATACACATTTCTAGCAGTGGTCACTATTTATGTAGTGACAAAGATAACTTTTAGGGTTACTTTAAGGGCTCAAAAAGTAATTTACCCTCAGATGATTATAATTTTTGGAAAGAACATAAAAAAGAATCAAATGAAGTTTTCACTTTCCTTTTAGCTAAATTAGGCTATAGAAAAAATTATCTAATTATTATGGTTGGAAAGAGCAGAGGCAAAAAGTAATTGAGTTGTATGTTCTGATCCTATGTCAGTTATGTAATCTTATAAATATGTAAAGAAGTAAACTTTATCAAAATAGGACCTGGATAACACATTCTGGGCACAAAATATCATGATGGCTGGTATTTACCCCCTCCCCGTGCAGAAAATACTACCCCACCCAATTTTTTTTTTATTTCTGCAGGGGGAAGGAGTTTTGGTACTTGTGTATTATGTGCCACTCATTCAAGTTAATAACAAACCAGTTTCTTTGTTAGTTTTTTTCAGTTTAGTGAGAGACAAGACAAAGGACAGAATATGTGAAAAATATATAATTTGGGCTATATATTTGCACACAAGGGAGGGAGAGTAAAATATATGGACATTTTGAAGTCAGAAAACAATTCTTTCTAGGTATATGGCTACTAAAAATTCAGAAGAATAGCAACATATCTGGAAATTTTGTTAACTTTGAAAAAAAAATAGTCTCACAGATACAGGCTTTAAAAAGTGATCTTGATAACAATTTAGAGAACAAAATGAAGCAGTTGATAGTCAAAGATAGAGACAGGGAGTCATGCAAGATGAACCTTGTTGTGTTTGGAGAGCCAGGAAAACCAGATGACGATCAGTCTATCCAGCAGTATTTGTCCCAAGATTATAACCTCCCAAAAATTATTACCTGCTTGTGGAACTCCCTCAGTTATAAAAAAGTGACATCTACCAGCATGGACACATTCAATCTACCAGCTGGCAGACAGAGGATTAATCCTATTACTAGCAAGTGCAATTTAAGGTAGCCTAATAAGCTAGAGGCATCAAGGCTCTGAATTCATTCCTCTCAGTTAAAAACTCAAAACTACCCTAAGATATAACACTTTATGTTGAAATATAGGCAATTTTCATTTATGCAATCTTCAAGAATTATATATAAGGAAAAGTTAGAGATAATAGGCTAACTAGATAGCCTAACAATTTCCCAATGCAGCCTCAGTTTTAGGTCATTGGTCCATTCCTGAAAGTTTCATTCACAAGCTCACCTAGCTTAATTTCTAGACAAGCAAGAAGCCTCTTAGCTAGACATTTACCATCAATACTAGCCAAAAGGGTATGTGAGCATTAGACTATTATTTACTTCACCTGTTTTTAAAAACATGAACTCATATTTTAAAAGTTTCGCTCAAATATTCTAGATGACGTTTGAATTATTTTCGCTGTGCTATGCACAGAGCACTGTAGATAGATATAAACCTAAATACCAACTAAATATTTAATTAAAATATAGCTACAATATAGTTTTCCACCGAACCGAAGCTAATTTTCTGGTATAAAGACAGTGACAACCAATTATTGTCTGATCTTCTTGATTCAAATTCTTGGGTGTATACCATATAATAGGGAAGTACCACAGAAAATCCAAAAAATGTGCATAACAGGAATCATTGCGAAATTCTTCATGTATATATTGTTTTGGCTTCTGCGAAATTCTTCTGCTATGAAATATTAAAGCTTAATAATTAAGCTAAAGCAAAATATACAAGCAAGGACATTGGTGTATTTAGTGAGGACCATACCCCCTCCATCTCGCTCTAAACATGCCCTGGACAAAAAAAGTTTGATTAGCAATTGACAATAAACTTGAATCTAGAACGATTAAATAGTTTTTAATAATCTTAACACAATTCTGAAACATTCCAAGCTTTATATCAAACTTGCACATAACCCGAAACTGGAAAGATAATGAAAAGAACCATGAGGGTTAACTTAATGAGCCATAAAAAAAAATACTTTCTGATGAAGAGCTTTACGTAATTTACAAGTTCGTGGAAGAATATTTACAACAATAATAACAACGAGCATTACTTTATATTCTTCTTATAATACAAATACAGTTCTTTGCATGTCCTTCAATTTCCTGAGCATTTTTATGGCCCAAGAAGAAAATCCTAATAAATAATATGTGCTATAACTATTAGGTTGCCCCTTTGTGGTAAATCATTTTGTGGCTAATTTTAAATAGTCCCGCCACTTCGAGGATCCCCCTCCCACTATTTATGAAGTTCTGGCTATTTCCCTGTTGCAGTGTTGAAAAGAAGTTAGCACTAGAAAATTTTCGTATTTGCTAAAATTTAAGCGAAACCTCCTTTTTAGAAATTCTTGATAGGCTACTCAGTTCAATCATACCTGTGAGATGGGACAGTGGCGAATCACTTTGCCGGCTTACCACATTTCTTTCTGTTTTCGCAATTATGAAGAATACAAATTCGCACCATTATTTACTGACTGATAAATATACCTTGGATTGTTGGACGCTGGACTGAATCTTTGGATCGAGGGTAAGAATTCAACTTCGAACTTTTAAAAATCCTATTAAAAATTCCGACCAAGCAGAATAATGTTCAAAAAGCTTAAGACTGTATGTTGGGAGACAGTGCTGCAGAGTTTATTAAAGTAATCAATTCATTTTTTAGATAGCACTAATTAAATGATCATAAGATTAAAATTGACAAGCAGTCGCCAGAAAATTTAAGATCATTTCACAATTTATTTTTTATTTTCTAGTGATCCTTAATTTATAACAAAAAAATATTAAAAACAAGCTTGTTTTTAACAGGTAAAGTTCGTGAAAACATTTTTGGAAGGAAAGGAAGACAGGTGAGCACAAGAACCAAAATTATCAGTGACCAAAAATTACTCAGTTGCATAACTTTATCATAGACCACTTGTCAGAGTCCAAGGCTGAGCAAAGATGTTGCTTCTTGGTTCAAATTATGAATTACTTTTGTTTGGAAAAATTAACCTAAAATTTAAGGCAAATATTAAATCCCAATATTTCCTGTGCCGGGGTAGGGAAATATTAGGATAGGAGGGTGAGTTCCTTTTATCAAGAGGAACTCAAAGACGTTCCTCTTGATAGTGTACACCGCAATCCCTATAAGTTGTGATTAAACTCGTTATACAGGATGACCTTTAGTATTTGTATTTCCTTTTATTCCTATTGTAAAATCTCTTACCATGTGATACTATAAATGAGAATTATAGGGGAAAGCTACTTCTTCAGCACATCTGGAAGTTGACAATGTTTCTTTTCCAGACGTACTGACTTTTTAAGGGAGTTTTTATTATACGAGCTTGTAAATATGGAAAAATATTTTGCTACAGAGGACAATTATAATAAAATTATCTGCTGAATAAGTTTTAAATTGGTATATTTAATTGTTTGTCTTCACCTGAAAGTCTAATAAAACATACTTTGTAAGAGTCTTTGAAAACCACAGCTTCTTTGAATATCCTTTGACAAGCATTGTGATTTCATATTGCCTAAGTAGATCTACATAAGGTCTTCAAGCAAGAATATAATTGTCAAACCCCGTTTGCTAAGCAGTTTTCAAAGGAGAAGTCACTGGGAAACTCTAGATGAGTTGGTACAAAATTCAAATTTACATGGATTGCTTTGCTGATCTTCTACTCAGGAAAAGCTTAGCCAACAATTCTTGGCATTTACGACATTAGATATGAGCTCTACACGTAAAAGTAAGGTTTTTATGTTTTTTTCAACTTCGTCATATGATTGCTTACTTAGCCTTGATTAGGTTCATTATTTATTATCAATTTACTGGGCCAACTTATTTTTCGTCTTGATTTCTTTAAAATAGAAGGTAGTAGTTAGTCCCCGTCCTACACCTGATTCTGGAAATATTGCTTTTCCTGAGACTATAATAATTTCAATCCTTTAAAGGATAAAAAAAATTGCTACTCGGAATATTACGACGTTAAATAAGAAAACTATCGCACCGAACTTTTGATTGATCAATTCAGACGCTTCAAACTAGACTTGCTGGAGTTTCAGAGACTCACATCCCAGGGGTAGGAAACATGAAATTAGGTAGGAGGGATGGGCTGCATAAGCAGGGAATAGGGCTCATGATGAATAAGGAAGCTTCCTAGTCTAGTTTAGATTGGGAAGGTGTTAATGATAGAATGCTAGTCGCTCATTTTGCGACTAAAAAGTAAAGGGTATCAGTGCCGGTAGTATATGCCCCTTTGGAACCGACTGATTAAGTTAGTAGTGACTCGGATAAATTCTACTTACAGCCACAGGAACAAATATAAACTTTCCACAAACAGTTGAATACTAAATTAGAGAGTTTAAAATTTGACAATGTAGACGGTGGATAGAGCAATTTTAGAAAAAAAGTTTGTGAAGTCGCTGATGGTGTCTTAGGGAAGAAAGGGAAATTAGGTATTACAGAACTTGTTTATTTAGGCAGGAAGGATGGGGTACACAGGCAGGAAGTAGGGCTATGATGAATAATGAAGCTACCAAGTTTTGCTTAGGTTGTGAAGGTATTAATAACAGAATTTTAATTACCCCTTTCACGACTAAAAAGTGCAAGATATCGGTCATAATAGTACAAGCACCTGCAAAACTGACTGTCGATGATGTTAGTGAGTCAAATTAATTTTATTTACGATTACTGGAACAAATAAGCAAGATCCCAGGTAGATATACGTTATTTCTATTTTGTATTTTTAATACCCAGATTAGTAGAAATGGGGACAGATAGTATCCTAACCTAAAAAAAAAATGGTATAAGAAAGAAAAAGTCCAACGGTTATTGACTGTTACAATTTTGTAGGTATAACAATTTAGCAACAGCCAATGCAGTAGTTGGTCATGAAATAGTCTATAAGTCAACATGGTACTCACATGACGGTAAAATGATCAAGCTTGTTGATTATGGTATTGTAAAGCACAGACTAGAAGGATCGAACAATCGATACAAGATAGAGGGTGTACAGGAATGCTGTTGTTAATGTTGATTGCAAAGATCACCATCTAGGTTAGAGTTAATCAAAAGCTGAAAATTTAAGAAAGATAGGCTATCTATCTTCCGAGAAGATATGGCGTTGGTAGACTCCAGGGTGAGATTTTGAAAGAAAGTTTCCAGGAATATTTTAGCATTAAATCAGAGATGCTAAAATTTGTCAATATGAAAGATGGATGGAATAATTTTAGAAAAATAACTTGTGAAGTAGCAGATGGTGTCTTAGAGAGGAAAGTTCGAAACAAAACTAGGAATGTTAATAAAAATGCTCTTATATTTGCAAAAAAGAAGAGGGGTTTGTGCAAGATATATTTGAGTTATGCATAACTCAAGAAGAGTACGGCAAGCATTAAAATACGATTTAAGAAGGAGTTAAGTCGTGGTCATTGAAAAATTTTTCCAAAAATCTGGAAGATCCACCCAGACGGCATAATAGTAATATATTTTATTGACATGTTAAAAATCTGAGAGAATATAATTAATTTTGACTTGTTCCAATTAAAAACAACAGCGCGGCTTCAATTACTTATAAGGAAGAGTTAATCCTATTTAAAGGAAGAAAACTACTTAGCATGATGATACTCTTTAGACTTAGAGATGCTGTAGATAAAGTTTAGATGCTTTAGATATGGATAAAAGGATGAAACTTGGGGCTTTAGGAAGGGTAGAGGATGCATCGACTAATTTTCACTCTTAAAGACACCCTAAACGGTCAATCATTTTGATCAAAAGCTTCCGTCAATCAATTGGTTAAAAAATGATTGACCGTCTAGGAACCGATTGAGTCATTCAAACTTTCTATCAATCACCGTCAACACTTGACTCAAGGGTCATACAGATTCCAAGATGGTCAATCATGCTTTAAATAATTGATTGACGGAAGCTCTTGATCAAAATGATTGACCATTTAGGGTGTCCTTTAGATTAATAATTGAGAAGTACCTGAGTCAACAAACCCCTATAGTTCTTAGTTTTGTAGATTTAGGAAAAAGCGGTTGGTCTAGCCAATAGAAGAGTTTTAGCGAAGGTATTATCCTTGTGTGGTATACCAGATAGATACATTAAAGCGATTAGTGCTATCTACGGGAACAATATTGCTGCGGTTAGGGTAGGAAACGAGATTACAAGCTGACTTCGTGTTAGGAGTTAAACAGGGTTGCGTTCTATGGATGCTTATATGGATCATTTTGATGGACTTTGTCCTAAGGAACACGACAAAGGCTATGGAGAGCATTGACTAGAAAGGGAGAGTAGAACTCTCTTGGACTAATATTATGCTGATGATGGAGGAACTGTCTATGGATTGCTTTGGGTATCTGTGTGACTCACCGTATTTTAAACAGTAAACTGCACAAAAAATGTGATTCTATCCCACTTTTCGGGCCATAACGAGAACAAGACTGAGATAGCTGGACACGTTTAGCAGTTGAAAGATGATAGACTGGCAAAGATCGTCCTTTTCTACTATCCATCTAGGGCCCAAAAAAAGGCAGGTTGTCCTCGAATGGGTTGAGAAGAAGTCGTAAGAAAATATTTGCAGAAGATGAGAACTTCTTCAGAGGGTGCAAAAGGAAAACCTCGAAGAGATTTAGATGGAGGAGGAGCGCGCGCTGTTGTATTGGCCTCAGGTGGCTTGGTACTCCAGTGAGTTGTTGGCAATAGTAGTAGCATGTA